>CALNHX010006145.1:0-94781 GCA_940337035.1 Agriotes lineatus
GGGTGATAAGGGGTAAACTGTGTTTTCACGATTTCCACAATATCCCTTAATCCGATAAGATATTGATTTGGCGTTTGCTTGCATAGTTATCCAAGGCCAATGTCTAAAAATAAATTTCAAGATTTTGCCCTAATCAACCCTTAAAGGTGCGAATCTGCATTCCCGGTGAATTATAGAACCCCTTGTATCTCATGTGTTTGCTGAGTTAGAGCATTATTTTTTTGTCATATAGATGTACTTTTAAATTCTTTAGAAAGGGGTTTAAGAGGTCTTTTAAAATTTCACCCCTAAAGCGGTATAAAGGAAAAAATGAAAAGGGATAGGGGGTTAAAAAAAATTCGTTGTGGGTTCATTTCAGGATAAAATGAACTGAAAGAATTTTTAGAAATTTTACTTCTAAGGCATGGAAAGGGGTGTTTTCACGAATTTCTTAATATTGCTTAATAAAATAGGAGAATTTCTGACATTCCATCCCCAAGTGGTGGCAGGGGCGGTCCTAGCAAGTTTTTCAGGTGGTGCGAAATCTAATTGTGCCCCCCCCCCCCCAATTTTTTGGACTACACACGTGACTCCCTTTACTCGTCAGAGGAGTATGCTTAAGATGTCCCTATAAGTAGGCAACTGACGGAGCACCACCTTAACTTATGTTGCTAACTTATGTCGAAGGTCAAAAGAGGATATGAAATGTATTTTTCCTGAAATCGTCAAGAAAGCGGGCCATGTCAACACTCAGTTTGATCTTGAAGGTGTCACTTTGCAAGGCTAGTCATTTTTACTTTACATCACCTAGGTGACCGGTCACCTTCACCATGCGCCTTGATTCTATATTTAAATTTTTAAAGATGTCGGAGCTCCAGCTTCCTTCAAGACTTTTTATTTGCAGAGAGTTCTGTAAGGGGTAGCACATACAATATTAAATAGTTTTGGCAGTGTTGTTCTTTGTTAAGACGTTGTCATTATAAGCAAGGTGAATGATTTGCTGGCGCGAGGTTTTAAGTGAGCGCCGTTGAAACATGAGTAGCGAGCGGTGCGCTTGGCGCCCTCTCTTGGCGACGGCTGGAACCGTGGAGCGGTGTAGATCCGTGCTACCGAAGCCTGCGCGCACTAGGTGTTACATAGAGAGATTTCAGAAAAATGTAATACATTACACAGCATGAAAGTGTCTATGCTCGACTCGGAGGCTTTGAAGAAGTACTCGAACGCTTCGCGTCCTCGTATTCTTCAACGAGCCTCCTCATCTGCAAAGTATCACTTTCATGCCTTATAATGTAATATACTATTTTCAACGCTGATCCTGTTATTCAATGATACATCCAGTAAGAAGTTTGATTTTTAACTCGTCAAAAAATATATAATGCTACTCTTATTTTGGTGGATAGGGTTAAGTGGTATTAAGCTGCTTGGGTTTTATGTTTTGGGCAGTAGATCTATCGTTGCATTTTTGGCGCCCCCCCTATGGCGGCGCCCGGTGCGGTCGTACCGCTCGCACCACCCAAGGGCCGCCCCTGAGTGGTGGGGGTATCCTGCTATAATTTATGAATACAGCATTTAATTAGTACATATATTTTCTATTTTATCTCATTGTTATACTAAAACTATAGTTTTATCAATCTATACAAGGGTAACGACAATTACATTCCCACTTCCAGGGGGTACGTGAAGAATAAAAGAGTTAAGGAGAACTTTTTTCGGAAGAATATTGTTTCCTTTTTACCTACAATATTGTTTTGCAACCTTTGTTAGTTTAGCGTATATAGTGAGGGGAGCGGGGACACCAGAATTCATTTAAGATTTAGAAGAAGAAACAAACATTTGTAGTTCGTACGAAGAACGGGCATTTTGCTAGTTAATTATAAAAGAGATATAGAAAATCTACATTCAATTTATTATAACCTTCTCTAAATAAATTTAACCTATGTTAATATTAATTGTCTTTTAACACTTATTTAATTTCCTTTATAACTTTAATTTTACAAATAAATAAAAATTTTACTTGGTCATCACTTTGAAAATATCTTCATACAATTACAATTTTGAACCAACGGGACATTTCATATCAAACTGTTAATTTCGTGACCAGTCCTTAATAAAAATTTGAATTGCAAATGTGCTACCTATTTAACAAAAATACTTCAGGGAGTATTAACTCCTCCCTTCAAATCAATATTCAATGTTTTTCTGTTTTCAATTTAAAATTAAGCATGCGTAATGATTTCCTAACCTCTTCTCTCATTTCCAGGGAAATAATGTATTGTTTAGAATGATCCTCTAAATATATTTTTATTATACCTGCATCAGAATCGCCGTTTAAAGCACGCCTGGGCGTGCGAAAACAGGCGATTAAAGCACGCCGAGTTTTAAAGGTTGTCAAGGAAACGACTGAATGCAACAACGGACGTGGACGTGACAAGAACGTAAAAAATTCTTGTAACTATAGTAGCAATATTATTAGTGCGTAATTTATTTCCAGTATTGCAGGTATAATAAAAGATAGCGTAAAGTATTCGTGGATAACTGGTCTTTAAAACACTTGCTCTATTTCGAGCACTCCGGCTACGTGGTCGTGCTCGAAAACTCGCGCGTGTTTTAAAGACCTTGTTATCCACTCATACTTTAATATACAATTTTACGATGATGAATCTGAAAAACGTACGTAATTAAAACTGGATGTTTTATTAAAATTTGGCTGCAGATATTTTCCTACCCAATATATTATCTATGATTTGTTATTTTATTTTCGTTAGTATAATACTGTTACGATTCGCGTTCTTTAATTTAATGAACTATGTAGGAATATACTGTACTTTAGTTAGCTGTAAGCCATCTGTATAATAATTTTAGGTAAAATTCGTAAGAAAATGTCATATTTAAATTACAACAAGCGGATGTTTAGAAACGTGCCTTTCGCTTGGGAAGCTGGAGATATTCCAATCTCACGAATAAGCTTAGAGTAAGTTTATGCAGCGTTTACTTCATAAACCGAAATATTGAGTGATGTATATGACCGGTACGTGATTAGAAGAAGCAATGGTTGCAACTCGATCATAAAAACTATTTGCAGCTGGGACCAAATGCTTTTAGTAGAAATTTAAATCTTTATAGCGGTAATTTACTAAGGGTCCGAACAGGCCACATTTCACTGTGGGAAATCCTCAAGCTTGTAAAAATTCATAGAACTATTATGAACGGTCACGTCTGCGTAATGCCAAATGTCCAAAATTTAGACCAGCTCTGATAGGTTATTGGGAACTTTGTAAACGCCCACCGAGCTTTCTTGGTCAGAATGGACTTAGAATTAAGTAGTTAATAAGAAAATGTAAATACGTAAACTTAAGGGTTCTGTAAACGGCAGAAAAATAAATGCAAGTATTTGTATCTACTTAAGTGTTCTTATTAATCTCAGTAGCTTTGGTCTTCGTGTCCGAGTGTGTTTCAACTAAAAGGATTGCCAGTTACCCCGACTTTAGGCGTCCCGCGACAGTGGTGATCAAGCGGTGTAATTTAAAACTTACTTAAATCGCACGACAGAAGATTTCTTTTGTTTCGAAGTCGGTCCAAGTGCAAGCGTTGAAATATACAAGGGGAAGCACGTGAACAGGACGGGAAAAAGCATCTAATAAACTGAGGCGGTACAACGGAAGCGGTCAATCCGGGAACGGCGCAAGGAATCCGTGGAGGCGGCCAGACAACAGGAGGGCAGTCATCCGAAGGGGCGGCGTAGATAAAATCCAGGAACGTCGAGGAGTGAATGCAGGAAATTCCGTGGTCCAACGGGAGCAGTCAATCCGGGAACGGCGCAAGGAATCCGTGGAGGTGGCCAGACAACAGGAGGGCAGTCATTCGAAGGGGCGGCGAGGCAGCATTCTGGGAACAACGTCAGTAAAACTGACAACGAAGAAAAACCAGTGTAGTGCAGTAAAAGCCAGTAAATGTGTCGAAGTGAGTGACGGCGGAAACTCCAGAAAAAAAGTCAGGAAAGCGGCTTCAGAACAGGGAGGCGGCGCGTCCAGATCTGTGGGAATAAGACGACAGCACAGCGGGGAAAGCAGAAAATTCCAGTTGTGGGTAAGTAATACTTGTTGTTTGTTTCGGAATTGTATGGTCTTATTATGCGATTTAGTAAGGTTGTGTATATATTTTTTTGAAATAATAGGATCAGGTATTGCTCGTAGTTGTCAGTAATAGTAAATTTTCGACGGGTTGTGAACTAGTTAAGTTTTTACAGCAGCGATAGGTAATTTACGGGTTACGCAAAATTCCTGGTTTACAGAATTTAAATTTTATTAAGTGTTTTGTTTAAAACAAACAATGGTTTCCGAATACAGTATTTTTTCGGTGAACGAATTAAAATACGTTGCTAATCTGTTGGAATTACCGGAGAAAAAGAAAAAGGCAGAGATCATAGAAGAATTGATTAAGGCTCAACATTCGGTAGAGGACATTAAAGTAGAATTAGGTGCCTGGGAGGAAAACCCTCGGAAGGACAAGTGGGAAGAATTAGCTAGCAGGGAACGAGAATTAGCTGAAAGGGAACGAAAGGAAAAATTAGAATTAGCTGAAAGGGAACGAAAGGATAAATTAGAATTAGCTGAAAGGGAGCGAGAAGAAAGATTGGAGGTAGCTAGATTAGATGCCCAAGTGAAAATTGCTCAGGCCCAAGCTCAAACGGCAAATGAAAATAATGTACATGATGTCAATGCAATTAGGAATATGTCCTTGAATATGACAAAACAATTGCAACCTTTCAAGGATGACGGTGACATGGGATTGTATTTAACGAATTTCGAGCGGGTTTGTGTGCAATTGAACTTCTCCAAGGAATCGTGGCCAATTCGATTGACGAGTGTGTTGTCACCAACAGCGAATGAGGTCGTGGCTCGATTAACTGAAGAGGACAGCAAAGATTACGACAAAGTCAGGGCTAGTCTGCTCAAGAAATATCAGCTAACAGCAGAAGTTTTTAGAACGAAATTTCGGTACGGGAAACTGAAAACTGACCAGAGTTATGCGGAATTTGCATACCAACTAAAAACCAATTTCCAGGAATGGATCAAGAGCGAAGAAGCGGAAGGAAACTTCGACAAGCTAACTCAACTGATGTGCTTGGAGAAATTTTATAGTTCGTTGCCAGTGGAAATGAAATTTTGGGTGGAGGACCGAAACAAGTCCAAGACGATGGAGGAAGCTGCAGAGCATGCAGACACATACTTCACCAAAAGAGGACCAGGTACAGAACGGCAATATAATGGAAACTTCAAGACATCGAAAAATAAGTTCGAAACTAAGCCAACGACGTCGAACTTGAAAAATGACTTAGGGAAAAGTCAGGTGCAAACGGAAAGTGTTGTCAAGGAAAACTTGGACAAACGCAGTTTCGACAGACGAAGGCCGGGGAAGTGCTTTGGATGTGGTGCAGTAGGTCACTATAAAGGTTCACCGGAATGTCCCAAAACACAAGTCGTTTTAGCAACGATAGGCCAGAGCAAGAACGAGGAAGGTCTGCTAGAACCTTATACCATAATAGCGAAAGTAAATGGAGTGGAAGCAAAATTACTACGAGATAGCGGAGCCAGCTATGATATCGTGCACACAAATTTAATCAAAGGAGCCGATTATACAGGGAAATATGTATATGTGCAAGGACTCCTGAATGAAGAATGTGTGGCGTTACCAGTTGCGAAGGTAAAATTAAATTTGCCAGAAATTCAGGTGGAAACTGAAGCAGCTGTAGCGAATCGTTTGCCTCGAGATTATACGTATCTGCTATCGAATAGAACGTGGGAGATGCTGCCGAAGGAAAAGGATGTGGTAATTCAACAAGTGCTCGCATTAACGAGAGCGCAGGCGAAGGCTATAATGGAAAAGGAAAAGGTTCACGATGAAAATAAAGAAACTAATGCCGAAGTAAAGAGTTCAGAAGACGGAAAAGATTCCGACGAACAGGGAGAAGAAGCGGAAAAGGAGATTGGGTATAAATCACCGAACCTGGAAAAGGACGAACAATTTTCAATACCTAAATCGGATGTCGATTACTCGGACATAACACAACTTACACCGACAACCTTAAGAATGCTGCAATTAGAAGATCCAAAATTAAAGGAGTATTTTGAGATGGCAGAATCAAAGAAGGAAAACAATGGAGCAAAATTCTACATTGCTTATGGAATACTGCACAGGAGAATTACGGACAAATTGGGTCGGAGCTTTGAGCAAGTGATGGTGCCAGAAAAATTACAAAGCAAGTTGCTAGATATCGCACATGATAACATGTGGATGGGACACTTGGGTTGTAACAAAACCATTGACAGGATCAAGCAGAATTATTGGTGGAATCAGATGGGACGAGACGTGAAAAACAAGATCAAGTGCTGTGACGTTTGCATGCGCGTAGGGAAGCCCACTGATAGGAAAAAAGCTCCAATGTGTAGAGTGCCAGTAATCACCGAACCGTATAAGCGAGTAAACGTGGATATTGTAGGACCTTTAGCGAAAACCGAGAAGGGAAACAGATATCTACTAACGCTAATTTGTAGTGCCACAAAATTTCCTGACGCGATCCCATTAAAAGTAGCAGATTCTGAAGCGGTGGTAAAAGGGTTATTAAATATATTTTCGCGAGTAGGATTTCCATCCGAAATCCAGATGGATTTGGGCACTGTATTTACCAGCAATCTAACGACCGAATTTCTTGACCGATGTGGTATAAAAATCATACACAGTTCGGCATATCATCCGCAATCAAACGCAGTAGAACGATTCCACGGGGTATACAAGCGAATCCTAAGAGCGTTGTGTTACGAAAACGGAAATGAGTGGGATAAATATATCGATCAAGCGCTTTTCGCTTTGAGATGTGCACCGCACGCGGCACACGGATTTAGTCCCGCAGAATTGGTTTATGGACGTCAGATTAGATCTCCATTAAACATGATCAAGGAGTTGTGGGTTGGAAAGGAAACCAACGAACCGGTAGTAGTGTACATATTAAAGTTACTCGATAGGCTAAGGCAAATGCAGGAAATCGCGAAAACGGCGACTTTGGAAGCGCAAACCAAATCAAAAGGTTATTATGATCTGAAGGCGAAGGCTTGATATTACGAGGTTGGCGAGAAGGTTATGTTATATCAGCAAGCCAGGACCAACAAATTGCAGATGCTATGGACTGGACCCAAAGAAATTGTGGAGAAAATTTCCGATACGAATTATATAATTAAAGAAATATCGGGAAAACGTAAACAAACTCTTGTCCACGTCAATTTGTTGAAACCTTATTTTGAAAAGGCTGAAGTTATTGCGATAGTAATCAAACAACCTGGGGGAGAAGGAGCAGAACTCGATCTTCCAGAACTGGAAATAGAAGACACCGAAATCTTAAGTGCTTCGGAAGTGTTGAAACAAGCCAAAGGGGTAGGAAAACTCACGGAAATCCAAATAAAAAGCTTGGAGGAATTAATCCAAGAATTTCCAGGGTTATTTTCAAATCGACCCGGAAGAACCAACTTAGTGGAACATGATATTGCTCTCAAGGAGGAAAAAATTATCCGAACTCGAGCGTATTCACACTCACAGAGGGTACGCGAGATTATCGACAAAGAAATCGATAGAATGTTAGAATTGGGAGTAATTAGGCCCAGTAACAGCGAGTATTCATCGCATATGATGATTGTGGAGGCTGAAGGGAAGGATCCAAGGCCTGTGATCGACTACAGAGCGTTAAATGCTATTACGGTGCCACAGCAACATCCTGTTCCTAATATAGAAGCATGTGTGGAAAAATGCAGCAAGGCCAGATACCTGAGTCTAATCGATGTAGTAAGAGCCTACTGGCAAATAGGGATGACTAAAAGAGCAAGTAAATATGCTGCTTTCATAACTCATCGTGGAGTTTTCGAACCAGTGACGTTAGCGTTCGGGCTGCAATCTGCTCCATTTTCGTTTCAGCGGCTAATGGACACCATATTGGAGGGAATGGACGATTTCGCAGAACCATTTTTGGACGATGTGGCGGTACATTCGATGACTTGGGAGGAGCATTTAGAACATCTACATGCGGTATTCAAGGCAATGCATCAAGCAGGCCTAACGATAAAGGCTAAGAAGTGTGAGTGGGGAAAAAGCCGAGGTGATATATCTGGGACATAAAATAGGTCAGGGATTTAGACAACCGTCGGAGGTAAAGGTAGCGGCCATACAGGAGTTTCAACGTCCCCAAACCAAACGGGATATTCGATCATTTCTCGGGATCACTGGGTATTATAATCATTACGTCCCGAACTATGCAGACATAGCTAGTCCACTTACAGACGCATTACGGAAAAATGCGAAAACCAGAGTAGAATGGGATGATCAGAAAGAAGTTGCCTTCCAAAGATTGAAGGACGAATTAATGAGCGGTAAGGTGTTGAGAGCTCCAGATTATTCCCGTGAATTTATAGTACAAACCGATTGTTCGAAGCGAGGAATGGGGGTGACTTTATCGCAACGAGATGCTAATCAAGAAGAGCATCCGGTGCTGTATCTGAGCAAAAAACTCACGGATAGGGAGCAAGCTTATAGCGCAAGTGAACTCGAATGTGCAGCTTTAGTCTGGGCAGTCGGAAAATTAAAGCCTTATTTGTTTCTGAGCCATTTTACCGTAGAAACGGATCACTGTCCTTTGACCTGGTTACGGCAGATGAGCAATAAGAATGGCAGATTACTGCGGTGGTCATTAATTTTACAAATGTTAAATTTCACTGTTCTCTATAAACCGGGAAAGAAATGCGGAAACGTGGATTCCTTATCTAGGTATTTTGTTTAGTTAAGTCACCGAGAACCAAAGTAGTACTGACAATTACACCAGATAACTGATGTTAATTCACGTAGGTTAGTTAAATTAGGGTAAGCATAATGAGACCATATAGTTCTGAGATTTATGACTGGTATTGCTTAAGTGCGAAAGAAGAACGTCTTGTGGTGTAAAAATCGATAGATTTAAACCCCAAAGACTATCTTAATCCGGGGGCAACTGTTACGATTTGCGTTCTTTAATTTAATGAACTATGTAGGAATATACTGTACTTTAGTTAGCTGTAAGCCATCTGTATAATATTTTAAGGTAAAATTCGTAGGAAAATGTCATATTTAAATTACAACAAGCGGATGTTTAGAAACGTGCCTTTCGCTTGGGAAGCTGGAGATATTCCAATCTCACGAATAAGATTAGAGTAAGTTTATGCAGCGTTTACTTCATAAACCGAAATATTGAGTGATGTATATGACCGGTACGTGATTAGAAGAAGCAACGGTTGCAACTCGATCATAAAAACTATTTGCAGCTGGGACCAAATGCTTTAGTAGAATTTTAAATCTTTATAGCGGTAATTTACTAAGGGTCCGAACAGGCCACATTTCACCATGGGAAATCCTCAAGCTTGTAAAAATTCATAGAACTATTATGAACGGTCACGTCCGCGTAATGCCAAATGTCCAAAATTTAGACCAGCTCTGATAGGTTATTGGGAACTTTGTAAACGCCCACCGAGCTTTCTTGGTCAGAATGGACTTAGAATTAAGTAAGTTAATAAGAAGATGTAAATACGTAAACTTAAGGTTTCTGTAAACCGCAGAAAAATAAATGCAAGTATTTGTATCTACTTAAGTGTTCTTATTAATCTCAGTAGCTTTGGTCTTCGTGTCCGAGTGTGTTTCAATTAAAAGGATTGCCAGTTACCCCGACTTTAGGAGTCTCGCAATAACACCTTAGGTGTTATCTGTAGGCTCGTACCAAATCGACGCTCTTGACCCATCGATGTTTCAAACATATATTCTCCTTCTTATAGAAGTCACCCTTTGATCCGTTAACCATGAAATCCTCACAGTTGTAAAACTGTTATTACCCATGAAATACATTCACGAATGCGACTTTCAATTTCAAGAGCGGAAAGAAATTAGAGCGTGCGAAATCCGGCAAATAGGCTGAGCGTGGAAGGAGTTCGAAGAACAATTTAGCCGAGTTTTATGCTGCTGCAGAGCATTTGGGTGACGACGCATTGTCGTGCTGTAGGAGCACTCCTTCTCGTAGTCATCCATGGCTTTTGCCCCAGAATTTGGTTAGAAGGTCATAGTAATACGGCTTTGATAGTACGAACACGAGGTCGATGCAAGACGCCGCACGAATATCTAAAACCAAGGCACCGAGTTGGAATGCCGCCACTTAATACTGGCTTGTATGGCTAAACGGTCATAGTGATTGACGATTTGGTAAAAAAAGTTGTCAAAGCTGCATCTGCATGGGCAAAAAATTCACGACAAATGTTCACTAGATCCTGTTTGGTGCAAGGGTTGTCAACATTCAAAGCGTCAATCAGGGACGATCAGGTAATAAGGCATTGTTTTTCAAGGTACACAACATAGTTTTTTCCTTTCCCTCGACTCTAACTATAAAAAATTATTTGAACAAACAAATGAACTTTACGGCTTGAAAGCTCGTCATGCCCAAAATAATTGCAAATTTAAACACGCAGGTCTAAACATCAATATTCAACGGCAAAATTGCATTTTCGGCTTATTGTTTTGTACCAAACTTCAGAAGGCTTTTAACCCTCTCAATGCCAAGCTTGTTTCTTGCGTTCGCTACGAAGCGGAGTACACGCGTACCCCAAATATGGTGCAAATTTATTTTAGTTATTTCTAATCGAATAACAATGTATATGTCGTAGGCATATAGAAAATTTAGGAAAATTATCATTTGCTCAAGCATATGCTAAGTGCTTAGTGCACGGGACACGACGTTTGCTGAATATAAAGCCGACCATGGATACTATACAGACCGTGGATATAACGCTGACCATTGAAGTGAATAAAATATCGAAGGCTGCAATCAACCTAAACACGTTATCTAAGAACGAGACACAACATATTTGCCCGAATTTCGATATATGACTGACATTTACGCAAATGATCAATTGCTTTCTACATAAGTATTCATCTATAATTTTTACTGAAAAAAAAACAAAAAAAGGTTATTATTTCTTATTAAACAACCCTCCGCTACCAAGCGGGGTACAGATGGACCCCGGTATGCTATATCTCAAATATTTTTTCCAAAAAATATTTCAATTCAAATAACATAGGGAACTTCAACCATGTGATGTCTAAGACATGAATGACCGTTAATGTAGTACAAATATACATTAAACTTCCTGAAAGTTAGCAGCCGTCCGCTACTAAGCGGGATAAATAACAAGGAAAAACTGTAAACTACAATTACTTAAAACTATAGGAACCAAAAAAGTGTTTGGTGTGGTGTCATCACCTTTCCTTAATACTGATAATCGAGAAACTACCAATTCAGAACCAGAGAAAACCAGCAACCAGTAACTAGCATTTGGAGCGATCGCGTTATTGTTCACTGCGCGAACCACGATCGTGTAAGACAAATTCCATTCCTAGCTTCTACCTGAAAAGTTAAACTGTCTGAGAATCTTAGTATTACCTGAAATCTCCTTTTCTGCTTGATTCGAACTGATTTTAGCAACTTTTAGTCCTGAAGTACCTTCGCGTAAAAGTCAAATGCGCATGGAGGATCGTGTTAATACTTAATAGACTTGAAGATCTTTTTATTAATCTCCTACTAATTAACTAACACCAGACCTCTAAATTAAATGGGCTCGGAAGATCGTGTTGATAGATTTGGAAATCTACCATTAGGTACCTGCACGTATAAGAAAATTGAAATGTTTCCTTACATTTAACACCTAGAACTCTAAGTCAAATGCACACGAAAGATGGAGTTGATAGACTTGTAGATGTTTCTATTAATTCCCTACTAATTAACACCTGGATACCTAATTCCCATACGCACGAACGATCGTGTTGATAGAATGGAGGATCTTCCGCTATATACCTGCACGTTTAAGCTCTAAGCTCACGGAAGACTGTGATGACGAATATAAACGCGATTTCTCCTTGATAATTAAGTATTTCCTAGCCTGTTTTCCGAATTCGTATCGATCTAGGTCGATAGCAAAATTACTGTAGAGCCGCCAACCGCTCAAATGTATAATACGCAGGATCACGTGCTAGACGAAGAAGTCCACCAAATTCACAACAAAAACGGGCAACGCTCGCAAACATAATATGGAAAATTTTAGATGCACAACTGCAGCGAATTGAAGCTCGCCGATACCCACGCTAGTCCCTTGAAACTCACCTGATCGAAGGGTCCAGCGAGCGCTCGAAAAGCAAGCAGTTTTTCTTCATCCCCGAATCCATATATTTCTATCTCTTAAAGGTAATGACGTCTGAGCATACTAAAACATCTGTTTTTAGCCTGTCGTGTTTACAAGCAAAGGGAAATGGCACTCTCGAGTAGTTTCAAAAACTGCTTGATGTGTTGCCGCCCCACTGGCGTTTGAGATCACCCCAGTTCATTATTCGCTTATGTCCATTGTAAATACATTTAGTTAGTTGACATACATTATTTACTTTGTAACCTAAATTTAAGTCTAGTTATTGTAAAATGAACTGGATTTTAATCATTCCCCGAATATCTACGGACTCTCACCATGAGCTACCTTCTTAGAATTAAATGATAATTAAAGTAAATGAATCAAAACAGAATAATCATTGCATTTGTAAATTGTAGTTTCATCCCATTTACTTTGTTAGAATTCGCTGCTGCTTTGCTGTTTCAACAAGTGTCTTTTCTCTGCATGTCTTTTTGCTCCACTATTTATTTAGTTCCTTCAGTTCAGTTCTTTCTCTGCTTCATTTGATTTACTTGTGGTGCTTGTCTTGCTCTTCGGTTTCGGTCCGTACTATCTTAGTAGAGTTTTCTGAATATTAGCTCTCAAGAGTAAAAATTTTAAATGGTTCCAAAAAGTATCACTTCTTACTATGTCAATGCTTTCCTTGAATTACTCTTAAAGGCCGTATTTTGATTGCCTATAATCCCCTTTGCCAAAAATTAACAGGCATAGGCTAACATTGGGATGTAAAATAATTTATACATCGCCACTTCTTCACACAAGCTTCTTATGAAAAACCTTTTTTTTTGGTGAAGCTATTTTTTTATTCCATTGAGTAGTCTTCCTGATAATGAGGTTCTTTCTAGGTCAATGCTTCTGTTGCTTTCGAGGTGGCTACCAAGGTATTTTAGAGCTATAAACTTGCTCAATTGGTATGTCGCCGATGTTTATTCTTTGTTAGGTTCTCTTTTAGCTATTTATTATTATAAATTTTGTCTTTTATGCGAAGAATTTCAATCCTATTATTTCTAATTCTTCTTTGATGACGTTGCATCATAATCGGAAAATAAAGGCACTGTGGACATTAGTGTTTCTAGATTCTAGTAGCCCATTCGGGATGGACTCAGTTATATCTTGTATTTCCGCATTGCCTCGTCTATCAGGATTATAAACAAAAGAGGACAGAATGTACACCTCCGTATTATTAGTCCAGCTCTTGTTTCAAATGCCTCTGATTGTACTTGTTGCGTTTTGGCCTTTAATAACTTTCGCCAACCATGGATTGACATCCCTTTCTTCTAGAGTTTTCCATATTTTTATTCTGCTCGATCCTTCAAAGTCATTTTCTAAGTCAATGAAACATACATAAAGGGTTCTATTGTGCTCAATTACCTTTTCTGATACATTTCGCATAATGATAATTGTGTTTTGGATACTGCAATTGAGACGGAAACCGCATTGAGTTTTATGTTGCAGTTGGCTTTCTAATATATTCCTCAACGTAGCTTCTAAAACTTTTACGTAGTTTTTTTGCTGGAATACTTAGAAGCGGTATTCTTTTATAGTTGAAACAGTCTCTGTTGTCCTCCTTTTTTTAATAAAGAAACTATTATTGCTTTCAAAAATCTTCTGGGCCTCTAAGACTTTTCAAAAGTCTTAAAAAGTTTAAGCAAATAGTTCATACCGGTGGTTGCCATGTGTTTCAACTACAACTTCATTAACCCCTGCCCGTTTATCTGCTTTTACCTTTTTTACTGCCTTTGTTAGTTCCTCCATCTTCTTCTCCTTCTTCTATGCTTCTTATGGCTGGTGGTTGCAATTCCTCATTGTCATTTGTTGATTCCAGTCATGAAAGTGTTGCCTCCTTATTTACATTATTCTCTTGCTTTCTGCTATTAGCCTTTCGTGTTTATCTGTTATATAGCCCAGAGAGGTATTTTTCTGTTACCAGCAACTTCTGGTTTTCAAAGTAGTTTTCGTTCATTATCCTTCAGAATTTTTGCCATGACTCCAGCTTTGCTTGTTTAATCAAGGTTTTGGTGTTCCTCTTTTCAATTTATAACTCTCATAGTTTTCTATTGCTTTGTTCTGCAGATATCTTTTTCATGCCAATTTTTTTCTCCATTGTAATTACCGTTATTTCATCTTCCACCCGTTAGTTGATTTTTTTTTGTTATTTTCTATTACCTTCTTTTCACAACTTTCTTTTGTTGCTTTTTCTCCTAGGGTTTTTAGTTTCTCACCTCTTTGGATCTTTTCTTGCACCATGCTTTTATATTTTTATCTTGTGTCCGATTTGATAATTTATATACTTTTATTTGTTCCTTTTCCGGTTTCGTACTTTCTTCTGATTCGCTTTTGCATTTTTCTTAACACTGAGCAGTACTATGTAGTGATCGCCTTGGATTTCGCCCCTTTCGTTACTCTTATATTCGTCACTTGCCGCCATATTCATCTGCTTATGAGAAAATAATCTATAACTGATTTCTGGCATTTTCCAGGATTTTAGATGTCTTTGTGTTCGAACTTCGTATTCCATTTTCTACCTTGTCTCTTCGTTACGTGTACCTAGCAAATTTATTAATGTCTTTGTTTTGGTTTTCTACGCTTCCATTTAGCTCTCCCATGAGTTTCATTTTTTCTCCTGCTTCATCAATTACAGTTTTACCATTTTCTAACTGTGGATGTGTTTTCCTTAAACGTCTTCCACGTAGCCGTCATTATACTCCTATGTATTTATATGCATTCAACTTTATTGTGTGTAGTTTTGTTACTCTTCCTCATATTCCAGTCTTCTAGGGATAGCGCCATTAACTGTATTCGAACTCCGAACGGCCGCTTGGCTCAGTAGCGATCCAGTGAACTGCGTAACTTCGGCTATCTAGGGATGTTTTTTGATGAAGTTATAATTTTTTTTTCCATTTGGTGTAAAATTGTTGTGCTACGATAACTTATTAAAATAACTAATTTTAGGTTATGGGTACTTACTTTTTAAAAATGTGGTACACATTTTGAAAATTATTTTATTTTTAGAAACGCATTATATCAAAGCCAAGTAACAACGGATTCATTGCTAATACGAATTCGTTATATCCCGTACCGTAATAGATAGAGCAATTAGTGTACCGGCGCTGAGCTCATCCAGTGGTTATTTCATCTTCCACCCGTTATTTGATTTTCTTTTGTTATTTTCTATTACCTTCGTTTCACAACTCTCTTTTGTTGCTTTTTCTCCTAGAGTTTCTCACCTCTTTGGATCTTTTCTTGCACCATGCTTTTATATTTTTATCTTGTGTCCGATTTGATAGTTTATATACTTTTATTTGTTTCTTTTCCAGTTTGGTTCTTTCTTCTGATTCGCTTTTGCATTTTTCTTAACACTGAGCAGTAGATAGTATGTAGTGATCGCCTTGGATTTCGCCCCTTTCATTACTCTTATATTCGTCACTTCCCGCCATATTCCTCTGCTTATGAGAAAATAATCTATAACTGATTTCTGGCATTTTCCGGGATTTTAGATGTTTGTGTGTTCGAACTTCGTATTCCATTTTCTACCCTGTCTCTTCGTTACGTGTACCTAGCAAATTATTAATGTCTTTGTTTTGGTTTTCTACGCTTCCATTTAGCTCTCCCATGAGTATAATTTTTTCTCCTGCTTCATCAATTACAGTTTTACCATTTTATAACTGTGGATGTGTTTTCCTTAAACTTCTTCCACGTAACCGTCATTATACTCCTCCGTATTTATATGCATTCAACTTCATTGTGTGTAGTCTTGTTACTCTTCCTCATATTCCAGTCTTCTAGAGATAGCGCCATTAACTGTATTCCAACTCCGAACGGTCGCTTGTCTCAGTAGCGATCCAGTGAACTGCGGAACTTCGGCTATCTAGGGATGTTTTTTGATGAAGTTATAAATTATTTTTCCATTTGGTGTAAAATTGTTGTGCTACTATAACTTATTAAAATAACTAATTTTAGGTTATAGGTAATTACTTTTTAAAAATGTGATACACATTTTGAAAATTATTTTATTTTTCGAAACGCATTATATCAAAGCCAAGTAACAACGGATTCATTGCTAATACGAATTCGTTATATCCCGTACCGTAATAGATAGAGCAATAAGTGTATCGGCGCGGCGCTCATCTAGTGGTTATGGGAATATTGCGCCCTATCCGCAGGGTAACGAGGGACGTCCCATTCCAGAGCATCGGACGAGCGAGCGAGGCGGCTGTGCTATCACTCCATCACTGCACGGGCCATATAGTTCAGTACTTCATTCCGCTGAAGCGGAACCTGGCTTTCTTCTTAAAAAACAAATCGGTATTCATTGTTAAGAGTTGCGTAGCACACCGACATTTGCAAATGCAGCTTTACCCTGCGTAGACTGAACTGGGTTTATGTCAGTTCAACCATATCAAACAATTGAAAATTAAAGTTGGAGGTAACCTAAACTGACCGTATTAAATACCTTTAATTTGTTTGCCGTTTACAGCAATGTAAAACTGAAAACTAATGAAATGTGAAAACGGATACATCTTTTTCCATATTTTAAGAACAAATGTTTTTCCGCCATATATTATTTTGCCACAGAGTGCAGTTAATTTAAAAGATTCTCAGTGACGCAATTTTTCATTTTCTTTTGTCAATAAGTCCGCCATTACAACTGTTCTGCTCGGAATTGCAATATTTTATTTTATTTTATTTTATTCCCAAATAGGCGTTGCCTCATTACAAGAGAATTTACAAAAAAAAACATCATCAAAAACAGTAACAATGTAAATTGTAAGGTAATACACATATAAATATAAATATAGGTACACATATAAATATATTGTTATGATACATGAGGCAGTGAAATTAATTTAAATAAAGAAATATTTGAAACAAGTAAGCTTGGAAGAATGATATAATTAAATCTTGATTGGGGTTAAAAATTTCAAACATTATTAAATAAATTTAATTGAGACAATGAGAAAAGAGATTTTGGTATTGATTGATATGTTAATTTAATAGTTACATAAAATTTTAATAAAATACAAGCCAAGGTAACGATTGACAAATGTGTTATACTAATAATGTGAATTGTTAAATTGTAAATAATGGATAATTTAAAATATGTAAGGGCGCAGTAAGAATAGTATCCAACCAGAACAAGTTGTTGTTTAAAAGTTAGTTACATAAAACAACTCATAAAAACATGTACGTATTTTAGATATGATAATTTTGCAAGAATAAAAAATTACGAAAAGGCTTAAAACAAATCTCTGAGGTGAAGGTCAAATGAAATATTAAAAATTGGGAAGAATATTGTGATATTGTGTAATAAGAAAAGCTACAAGTAATTGGAAATGGAATAAAGGACTTAATACTAGTTAATGGAATTTGGATTTATTCATACGTACAAGACATAAGAAGAGGTATTTTACAATTTATAATTTGATTTGGATATTTGGTGTATGTTGCTTGAGACATTAAAGTATCTGCAAATAAATGGAACAAAGTTAGAATTGGAATTTATCAAAAGAAAGAAACTTACCAGGATTTGATTCGTGTGTTGGAGACATCTAAGAGGGACGACAGCTGTGACTTGGACATCTAGAAGGAGCAGTAACATTTGGGAAGAACAGTGCTTTCCAGTAGGAGTCAGGACAGGATTTTGATGCCAGGGTAGTTAGCGTGACTTAATAGAACCAGAGGGAGGTTGCAGGAACTGGGATCGTACGACGGTGACATCCAGGAGGTGACAGGACTGGAATTGGAGATTTAAGCAGTTGGTTTGACAGATCGAAGGAAATTGAAAGGATTCATGTACCATCAAAGGGGTTGTTGTTAGTGAATGGTACATTGAGTGCTGCAGACTATTGAAGATAAGGTCCAGTGGTGGTTGGTGTTTGCAGTGAAAGCGTAAGCAGCTATTAAGGTTAGTTAAGATAAGTTGACAAAGCATTTTAAATAACTGTCAATTTTAAAAGTGACAACATAAAGTTGAGTAAGTATTTACTTGGGTAGTTTTCAATGGTAGTAAATGTTAATGTAAGATACAGTTGTCAGTTTACCTGGTTTGTTGAGATTTAGAAATCAGTTTGACATTAAACGTCATTAACTATAATACTGACATTCAATTAATAGATAGAGATCTTGATTTGGCGAACCACCTGAGATAAGATAATTTGATTTATTATTATTAAAGAATTATGATTGAATTTAAAAGGGCAAGATTTTAATAAAAAGTATAGCTTTATATAGCCACGTTCATAATAATATATATACATAATATATATGTCAACAACAAAATCTCTACTGCGAAAAATTATACGCCTGAGAAGGCAGCCACGAAGATTGATATCTATATATCTTAAGAACAACTTACTACATTTAAATGCTGGTTTAAGAATTTGGTAAAGTTGCAAATATTCATAGCAAAATCCAAATCACTAACAGACATAACTTGGTTGGCAAGCTGCAAAAATACTGTTGTAGGCGAATTACACTTAAACGGTTCTGAAACTACAGCAAAAATTGCTGTCGGTCGTAAAGGTCTCGTAGGGATTTTAAAATTTAGCAAAGCAAGAAGTTTAGAATTATAAATCATGTTGTTTAATAATGTATCACCAAACATTAACACACTAAATTGTCTGCGATTTTCCAAACTACAAGTTTCAAATGTCCTACGGAGCTCTATCGTTCTGGTATTTAAGTAATTTGGGTACGACTTATATTTTTAAATATAAATACCTCAAGGATCTATTTTGTACCTTTTCTATTTGTATTTTATGATGAAACGTTTCAGGATACCAGACAATAGATGCGTATTCGAGTTTTGGCTGTACAAAAGTATAGTATAAAATTTGTATTGATTTTATTTGTTTAAATTTTTTCGTTTTCCTAATAATAAAACCCAAGCTGCGTTATGCCTCTCCACAAACCCGTTCAATATGAGAATCAAATCTTAACTTGGAATCATATCCAACTCCCAAATCTTTAACAATTTCGATTTTTGTCAGATTGACGCTGTTCATTTGATAATTAAATAGTATTTTATTCTGTTTAGTGGTTATTACCATTTTATGACATTTGGATTTATTAAAATGTAATGTGAACTCACTTATAAAGTTTTAACAGCAATTGCATAAGTGGTGATAATTTTAACTAGAATCACGAATCTTTCTTAATAGCAACAAAGATGAGTGCTAATTTAGTTAAAATTATTTAAAAAAAGTATTACCACGATTGTAATTCGGCGTGATTATTTTTTAAACAGTCCTGTTTGATGGAGCTTCCAGATGAGTGTCCTGTTATTTTTAACAACTGCTGCTCACCTACTCCACTTTTACCTAGTTGTGTTACAGCAGAAGAACGATTTGAATGGTTTGTGAAAAAATAGTCGCTGTAATCAGCTACTAGCAAATAATCAGTGCAATTTTGATGCTACTAGCAAATAGTCAGTGTAATTTTGATGCTATTGGTCGATTTGAACATTTTTATCGTTCCTATTGGCTGATAGGACTGTTTAAAAAATACTCAAGTATATTTAAAAAACATTAATTTATCTTATACTTAGTCCTAAGTTTTTCTAGCTTTCGGTGTAAGTTCGTTGGTAGTCCAATTGGATCTCACCGTCTCGATAACCTTTAGTGCAGTTCTTTCCATGCTTTTCTATCCCGTTTCTTTTCAGTCACTTCGCTTCATTTTATATCCTTTTCCTTTGCTGCCATCTTCAGTTCTTCTATCTAGGTTTTTCTTGGCTTCTGTTTTTAATTTCTTCCCGCTCGAACTTTCAATTAGTTTTTTGCTGTTTTTTCGTTCTGCATTATGCGTACATGTCTCAACTCTCTTAGCTGTCGTCATTGGCCTAACATCTTCAATTTAACTTCTCTCTGTATACCTCATTCCTAATTCCGCTTCTGAGCTTATGAAACTTATGAAACTAATTTTCTGTAATTACGTGTGACTATACTCTTACGTCTTTTCATTTGATTCTATTCAGATATATGTGTACTAGTGTCGCCAATGTTTTGTATACTTCTATTTTTACATTACTCGGAACTTGTATTCAAAGAACGTTCATTCGAGCATCGTGTAGCTTTTTATTGTAGATTTAAATATTTTGTTGTAATTTTTTTCCGCTAAGTATATTTCCTGGTTTTATTTTTGTTTCTTTATTGCTTCGTTTCAGTTTCAGGCATTTCCACATATTTTTGCTCCTAATTCTGTTTTGCGCTTGCGCTTGCACAATGAGCATTCGTGATACGACCCCAAAAATGGTCGACATAACTTTGACTAATAGTGGCATTCGACGGACAATATTCATGGAACTAAATCATTTTTAAAATTTTGTTGCCAGGCTCGGTAACTCGGTGGTTTCTGGATTTTGACTACTGATCTAAAGTCGCCCTTTTGATCGTCGATCATGGTGAGGTTTTTAAAATAAAAGAAATGCGGATGAAAGCGTATACAGAATACCATCATTCGAAAGGATGTAAGGCCGTGGGTCCCATGTTATCACGATGTATAGCATGTAAAACGTCCCTTGCTAGGGTTGGAACTCCTTAGTCTCGCCAAAATTCTTAGTAGGGCTTTGACTATATGACCACAGCAGTCGGTGTCTAAGATACCTGGTGCATTCTTGGGCTTCGTCCATAACAAACAATATTTGTTTTTTATAAAATAGTGTTACGCACCATAATTTCCGTAAGACAGTAAACACATTTTTGTTATCCATCATACTTTCTGTGAAATGTTTTCGTGTGCGTTTTCTATGAGATTTCTCAGATTGCATTCGACAATCTTGATATGGATGCTCTCAGGGGGAGGTTTCTGTATGAGACTCACGAGGAAATTGACCGAGAAGGTAAAGGCATCACACCAGTAAACACCAAGAAGTCGCAGGCTTGTGTATGGCGGCAGTATACTGGTTTTTGTAAAGAAGAAAGATACGACTTCAACGAGAAATGGACACCTAAAGAGGTAAAAAACATTTTAGAAAGTAAGGCGGTAAACGTGAAAGAAAAAAAATGGAACAAATTATTAGAAAACGGTCTTTGACTGTATCGATTGCAGCTGCGGTGGTTGGTTCCGCCTGGACCTCCCGGTGTTTAATTTCTTAAATAATATGCAGTTATTACGCCATCATCCAGTCTTTAGTTGTTTTCTAGTTCATCAAATTAATGTAAGTTTAATTGTACTGCATACACCTATTTTTTTCCTTTGTAAAAATTAAGTATGTGATCATTTATGCTGGTAGAACCTTGTAGCATAAGTGATTGTGCTATACCCTACGTAACATTAGTTGTAGGTTCCACTGTACTGGATATTGTGTGTATTTACACCAATTAAATGTTTCACATCCTTACTGTTTTTGTAGATCTTACTTCCTTGCTCTAACCTGACCTTATACGCTTTTTCTTGCAGGAGTGTTGTGCATATGACTACGCTATTTGAGTTGATAATTTTATCGATGCTATTGGGGCACAATAGTCGTGAGTGAAAACTTGTTGGCGCCCGTAACAATTATAATTATATTTAACTTTGCTTTCGAATCTTTCCGTTTCCAATGAGTCAGTCGCCCGGCTGTTGTGCCCTCGTAGTCTCGCGATTGTGTGTAACTTTTAATTATTTAATCTGTTTTATAAAACCACTAGTAGAAATTGTCGATTATTTTTACTAATGAAAATTGTCCATATAGTTCATTTCGATGGGCTCAAAGACGTCAAATCTTGTATTTTTGTTGGTTAATTTTTGACAGATGACTAGTAATACTAGTAATAATGCATTATTGTTGATCAGAACCTGATTAGAGGTAAAAACAAAAACAACAGTATTCAGTTTTTTAGTCTACATTAACAAGAAAATATAGTTCTAGGATTTGAATGTGTATCAAAGTACCACGTAAGATGTTGCATGTATATTTTACTGTAAATAAGTCATTAAGCACGCCACTCATGCCCTATTATTAAAGAGAATTAAAGACATTCGCTAAGGGCCAGTTACCTTGCAAGTTCTTTAGGGTATGGTGCATGTCCCACATTTTAATAGACTATCTTGGTTGGCCTTGTACTGTGCTTGTTACCTCCCTGTACAATACACTTATTTGCTGACGGCATTGTTATAAGTTGTAGCAATTATTGCTATATGCAAATTGTATACAGGGTGTTTCAGAAGGGATCAAACTACTGGGGGGTATTCAGTGCGACGGTAGAAGACATTTGAGTATTTGAATCCATGTTCGGAAATGTCTCCCTGGGACACTGGGACTCTATGACACGTTAAGACAGTTTAAAAACAAAATGTGTTTCAATTACTCAAATGTCAATGTACAGCAAGCTTATAACAATTCATCCGTTCTTATGGACTTCACCAATCAAGAATTGGCGGATATGCATCTGGCATATGGAGCAACAAACTGCAATGCATTCAAATGTTGTAAACTGTCTTAACGTGTCATAGAGTTCCAGTGTCCCAGGGAGACATTTCCGGACATGGGTTCCTATACTCAAATGTTTTCTGCCGTCGCACTGAATACCCCCTAGTAGTTTGATCCCATAGTTCTGAAATACCCTGTATAAGCAGAAACAGTACGTGAATGTTTTCAAACGTACTCCAACAAAACGATTGCCTTCTTTGCCAGCTCGAGCCCACATAATCGACGTGTAGACCCAGTTTTAAAGAAGGTAAGCTACAAACAGCTTGCTTTTATCCAACTTGCCTTTATAGATTGAGCTTTCTGCTGTGGCTACTTTAAAGACTTAATATGTAGATCGGACCATATTATAGAAACACATTAAGAGTGCCAATTTTAGATTATAAATCCAACGTTCAAAAAAATATGTTTTATAGATTCTGCCCCCCCCCCCCCCCCCGCACGCTATACAGATTGATGCGTTATCAATATCACCTTCAAATCACCAACTGTAGTCTTGATATTTGAAGCAATTATGAAAAAGCCAAAAGCTAATGAATTATTGGAATGCGTAGTTTCAAAAGTCCCATAGCTGACCTAATGAAAACCACCCGTGTTCTATTAACTGTTAGTACCTACAAAGCGCGATTTGCCAAGTCACTCCCGCCGCCGAAGGTCTCCAAATTAAGCAGCCCTTTCAAATGCCCCAATTTCGGCTGCAAAGATTGTTCCTGAAGTTGGCACAAACGAAATTTAGATAAGTGGAATCAGCTAATCCAGACGCAACTAAGCCGCGGCTCCATTTGCTTTAATTGTCCTGTCATTCTTCGCCTTCCTTTGTTCTCATATTGGTCACGATTCAATTTCGGTTTCCATTCAATTGCTCGACAATCTAAGATCTTACCGTAAATCGTCTGCGTTATCGCCTGCCAGCATCGACGCCGCTCCCTGCGGCTGGGGGGCCGCGCTAATGTTCCTTAAGCTCGGGGGCGCCGTCTCTGCGGCGGACCTCTCTATCTTGAGCCGCGTCACGTTTGTGTCCCTGCAGCTCTTGACCCAACACGAAGCCGAGAGGAGAAAGAGAAAAAGCTAAAGTTGTTAAAATTCCGAAGACGGTGACACAGCTGCATTCTTGATGCTCTTCAAACGCGAGCTTTCGTACGCCGTGTTTAAACTTTAACAGACCGTGGCAGGACGATCGCTGGGTTTACTAATAGCTAGATCCGCTGACGGCATCACATGGCTTGGCAATGAAAACCCTTCCGTAAAACAT
Source organism: Agriotes lineatus (assembly GCA_940337035.1). Lineage (NCBI taxonomy): Eukaryota > Metazoa > Arthropoda > Insecta > Coleoptera > Elateridae > Agriotes > Agriotes lineatus. The sequence continues at coordinate 23,909 of CALNHX010006145.1, forward strand.
CCACTAATTAATAATAAACTACTTAATGAGGTCAGTTCCGTAGCTAAAATGTTCATGGGAGAGAAGTAGGCGTTTGTTTTATTATTAGATGTGTACTCAAGTCCAAATCAGCTAAATAATATTTTTGAAAAAGCCTTGTAGAAAGATTTGTAAAAATTTCGGAAAAAATTAATAGTAAGGAAGACTCAGATTTGAGGCAAGTACATATTCGAAAATATCGATTCAGATTGAATCTTTCAGAATTAAGTTTAATAATACCAAAATCAATTTGCGCAGTGCATATTTTAGCTTTTTTGTGCATATAATTATAGAGAAAGCATTTTTAGTATGTTTTCTTTAAATATGATTTTTTTCGTACTTTAATTAAACGAGTAATAGTAAAGTGAAGGTACTTAAATAAAAGCCATATATGTACATAGTATTCGTCTTTAATGAAGGGATTAACCGGAACGAGTGGATTTGAAATTCCGATTTTTATAGAAATCGTACGAATGCATTCCTTCGGTGTAGGCGCTCACCACGTTTGTTCTAATTTGAATTGCTTAGATACTTGCAACATCAATCTAACACAATTATATAAGATTATAGGCAGTACCTCTACCTGTATCGTCTCTTACCCCAATTGTCTCTTGCATTTCTTTTGCCTGCATAATTTTTCAGCCGATCACACGCAATATTTCGTCGTTGACCCTTGTCCCAGTTTGGGGCTGTTTGATAATGATGTGTGAGGGCAAAATGGTGTACCTTAGATCTTTATGAGTTAATTTAACCGAGATTATTAGATTTTGTGAGCTTAAAGTATGTGCGGCCTTATTTTTTCTGGTTTATGATTGCAATTAGGCACTCGCATTACAGCTGTTTTCCGAAGGCCGTTATCGAGGTTTCGTCGTATATCTAAAAACTTCTCTTGGGAGCTGACTGAACGTTGCCTATTAATGCTGTTTGTTTTCCGGTGCAGTATCGCATTATCCTGTAAGTATCTAAACACGAACTTATGTTATTCAAGGTAAACATGAACCTGTGTACATTACCCTTTTCATAAGCCTGACTTCAACGGCATGCATCATCTCCGAGTCTTTGTTCAAGTTTTACTTGTGTTTTACTGAACATACAAAATTTCTACTGTGGTATTTCGTTAAACTGCTCTTCCATTTGGATTATGTCGTCACTGTAAACTGAAAATTGCTTTCCAATTTAACTTGCTTATCTAATACTAACAGATTTATTAGTAGCTTAAATGCTATGTGTTTCGTTGACAAAATTGCATAGCTAACTTCTTGTTGCTGCTATTTCCTACAAACTCTTGTAATATAGCTTCTAACGGTAGAATTGGCTGTATTTGTACCGTTGGCCTTACCTGTAACTTAGGCGAGTTCTTGTAATTACTTTTCGGTACCTGTTCATAGTGTTTATATTGACCTTGGTTTTATGTATGGCTAATGCAAGTAGTTCGTGTGACAAATGTTTTTGAGTTTTTGAAATCGTAGGTAATTTGTATACTCAACGTTTAACGAGTTTAAGAGTGGTCGTAAGCTAATGGACTTATCGATTGTAGTGAAGAACTCTTTGGCGCCCCCTGGTAATTTGAACACCCTTTGCTAATTTTAGAAAAGAACCGCATGTCGTTTTTACTGTAGCTAGTCGGCTCTCCGAGTAGTACATTTAGCCTGAACGTTTGTTTGGTACGATTTGGAGCTCGTATCACTAATCGAGGCTGATTATTCTGGGAATTGAGTCTAAAATTTATTTGGCGTTTGTGGCAGCGCTTGACCTTCTTGCGCCATATATCTTCGTCAACAATGTACAAAACGATTGAAAGTGCCAGCGCTGCCAGTAATTTTTGTGTTCTATCGCTGGCTTCGTTTTTATTGCTAAGTCACGTGTTTAGCCATAAAAATGTTTTAATTAAATATTAATCCCACATATTTCAGGGCGTCTACCGTTACAATTTTTGTAATTTGTAAATCAAGTAGGAACACTTCAATTTTCTTTCTAGCAGCTAGGACAATTAATTGTGTCCATCTTATGTGAGGCAAGCTTTAGCTGTTTTGTCGTATCTCATTCATTTATCCTTTTATGAACACAGTTTGCTGTAAGAAATGGGACCATATCCTTTTCCGTTCTGCCTCTAATAATGAAGACAGCTTTCTGGAACCTCACTCGTGATATTGGTCTTTACATTTCGCTCTATCATCAACTATCTATCTGTAAAATAAATAATATGCTACCGTGTTTACCCTCTCTCTATCGTTATAGTAACTGTAAGTAGACATATGTCCGTGGTACGGTAGTTCCCTTTGTTTATTTTTTTACAAGGTTAATCTTTTCGGAAACCGTAGTGTTCTTCGGTAAGTCTTTTGTTCCTGTCTCTTTCTGCTTTCGAAAACTTTCCAGCATCAAATATTTGCAGGCCTTAGCGTTAGCATTTAAAATTCAAATCGATCTATAGCTGACTTTATGTTGGATAAGTACATACTTGAGAAACCATTTTTTTCTTCCAGAATTTTATTGTATATTTTCGTACAATAAGTCGTAAAGTTAGTTATCGCTATTTTTATAACTTTTTATATTTCAGCTTGTTTGTCACTAATTTAATTTCTTCTTCCGAGAAGGGTGTCAGGTTGACTTGTTATCTCTTCTTCTCTGATGGTATGATTCGGCTGCAATCATCTACGGTCCACGGGAAAAGGTCTTTTGATATTCTCCAATTTTTCATTTTCCTTCATTGCTTTGCGGACGAAGGTTTAATTTGTTTGTTACCAGTCTGCATCCTTCCTTCATACGTATTCTTCCTCAATCTCACATAGGTACCTCTATGCTCTGTCTTTATCCTTCGATATTTAATTTTTGAAGCTTTTTCTTCACATCACGTTTTCTCTTTGCCGAGATGTTTTGTTGTCTAGCGTTATTTTGCTGTTGGCTTTGCTTCTCTGAACATTGTTCTCCTAGTTTTGATATATGTCTTTCGTATCTCGGCGGTTTATTCTACACTAATTGTTTAGTTACCTACCAATCCCTCCTGTCTTGCTTCTAAATGTTTAATTGCACTTTAAATTATCTTTCTGCTTAGACCTTCCTTCCTTCTTTTTTTCTTTTACTATATTCGTCAAGAGGAGGTCCATTTTTTCCGTTTTAGGTATCCAGTCTTTGTCACCTGGGATTTTCCCTTCTTGTTCATATTTTCCCTGCCGTCTTCGAAGAAAATTTCAAACCCTACCGTGATGGTTGGGATTTTGGTTTTGAGTTACACGCCAGTTCCTTATTTTCTATGCACCATTTTTGGTACTATACGTTATATCAATATGCGATGTCTATTCGCAGATTTGGATAGTAGCTTGACCACTAGTAGTTTTATTTTTATGGAAGTTTGCTCCTCTAAATTCGTCCGTAACCTGAGTGCTACGAAGAGTTCAGTTCAGTAATTCTAGTCATTACAAACTTTTTAAGTTTTCAGCATATACATAACCTTTATTTTCTTCACATTTGACATTTCTAAACAAATCTTATTGAGCTTTGACGTATTCTTTTTCTTACAGTTAGTCTTCCACGTACACTCCCGGCTTTCTATTAGGAGCTATCGGATATTTTACTAACATTTTTGTTACAACGTACTGTAATTTAGCTGGCTTGTATCCGAATTTTGAATTTTAATTTTTAATTGCTCATTTTAAACGCGACCAAAATTCGCTGCATTTAGTTTCAAACTGGTTACCTCGGGAAAAGCTCAAATGCCCATGTGTTAGTTGTACTCAAATGTATAATTACAAAGATAACACAATGTAAAGAAAAGTAGCTCATATGATGTTTTTAGATATATACAAAATAATTTGTAATTAAGAAAATGTTATCTACATAAATATAGAATAAAACTCCTTCTGGTCTCTTGTGTTCTGTGTCCCTGACCAGGCCACAGCCCAAGAAGCATCTTAGTTTGGCTCGGTTGCTGCGCCTGAATCCTCCTACAAGAAGTTCGAGTAAAGTAGAAATGAGTACACGTCGGTTTGAATGAGGTAACTCCGCCAAACTTGAAGTGGATGCCATCAATAAGATGGGATGTTATTATTTTGCGGGTGGACAAATTCGATTGAACAGGTGCCTTATGGCGCAATAGGGTTTCTAGCAAGATCGGGACCCGCAGGTGCTAGCGGGTCAGGGCGGGGATCTGCTGGTGTTTATAGCAAGATCGGGGCCCACTGGTGCTAGCGGGTCGGGGAAAATCAAGAAAGCGGGGGTTTCAGGTTTTAGGAATCGTTTTGAAATGACTGCGGATTCTTCTTTTATACTCTTCGAGCACCTCGTTATCAGACCATTTCTAGAAGGGTTTGGAAAAAGAACGGCCTGGCGTACCGGTTTACGCTACGTCCGCGCATCGCGGCTAAGATCGCCTTATTGAAAATGCGAACGCTATTTGAGTGAACATTGTAATGTGAATTAGCGTCATTAAAATTTCTAGCACACTGTTTGTGCCTTAAGTAAATTTGACGAGGGGGCTGATGCTACAGTACTATATTATAAAGTAACTAATTGTGTAATTTCAGATTCTTAATAAATTGGGATCGATATATTTATACATAATTATTTTGTTTCGCTATGCTATGCCAGCACGTTGTAGAAGTCTACTCTCTTCAAGTTTGTACTGCTGATGCAGATATCTCGAATAACAGTTGTTTGTTTATGAGCTGAAACACGTTTTTGTAAAGCAGAGGTTCTTTGTTCCACATTTCAGCGTCCGCATTTCGACTTCTGCGGGTTCGTGCGTTAGAGGAATCCGCGATAACATTGCCGGGCGCAGAAAGCTCGCACACGCAATTTGTTCCACGTAAAAGTCTCAGCCGCCCCCCAAAAATGAGGAGCTCTTTTATTAATAAGCTCGGAGTGAATTTTATCTGTGACATGAAGTTAGCAGACTTCTCTTCTTTGTGCGCCTTCGCTCGCCGGAATAAGGAATGGGAGTATCACGATCAAAGCTCAGTTCACGACAACAGCGGCAGGAACAGGTCGTTAATGCTGAAATATCCGGCTTCTGTTGCATGTGCAACAATTGTCGAAGTACAATGCTGAAACAACAAAGGACCTCATGTCGGCGGGCCGTTTTACTTCGCGTTGGCGGTGTCGGCCGATAAGATTGGGCGTTGCGTGGGAGCAGTTTATTATCAACAGGGTATTAAACGTAATGTACCACGGCGCAGCCAAATTTATATTTTGCGCTTTCGGTGCTCCAGCGAAATTTCATTAGCAAGCTGCAATCGTTCCAATAAAGCCACTTTGTGGTTTGTAAATCTGGCAACAGGCAGTCTATTATCTGCTAACGTTCGGAATTGCCTACTTTGAATAAACGCATTGCGGGGACGGAGCAACTGTTCAGTTTTGCAACTGTATATTGCCGCTATTATCCACTCAGAATCCTTTTTGGCGTGGAAGGGATGAGCGGTGTAGTCGAATTATTTTTTTTCTATTCACTAGGACTGAACTAAGAGGGTATATTCATAGTCAGTTTTGAATGGTGGACGTGAAAGTAATAAATACTGTCTACCCTGTGTCAAGTTCAATCTAACGAAAATAATACCGTTTTAAACATTGGTGTCGATGAATTAATATGATACATAAGAAAACGTGTATTGCGTCGTGATTAAGTGTCTTTCTATGGAGGGGTTGACATGTAACGATATTCATTAAGATGCGGACGAGGGATATTCGTACAATTACTACGTTCAAATGATATGCAGTGTTGAATTCAGACTGATTGCCCGGGGGGGAAAATGAAACGTCTGGGGGGTATTTTTACCTATTCCACCGCAATCCTCCCATTATTTTATAGATTTAAAGAAACATGAATATGAAGTGGTAATGTTTCCGGGGGGGAACTTTGTTCTGCCCGGGGGGGAATTTCACCCCCGGTCACCCCCCTGGATTCAAGACTGATGATATGAAACCCAGAGCTGGGTAGCATTCTAGTAATTCCGTATTCCGATACATTTTGTGTATCCAAAATTTGGAAATTAGTATTCATTAGCCTTAATCGATCATGAGCATACAATATATCTGTATTCGAATACAATGCGATTTGCATTCGGTACTTAAAGTGCGCCCGAATGCTCGATCTCGGACTTACCGACAGGTTTATTAGAAGAGGTATCATAAAGCAGTAGAAACGCTGGACTGATAAATATTAATAAAAAAGTACAAAATCGCAGCTGGTTGTCATTTAAAAAACGCGCTGGTGGCCACGAAACGTACACGCTCATGACGGAAGCCAATCTCAGACCGCGCTGTTCGTCGCGGTACACAAGTTAAATTTGCAGGTGAAGCAAGAATAGCTTACATGAGATTGATTCATTTCACACACACACACACACACACACAACATAATAACTGCAACTAACCTACAATCAATAATATTACACCGCTTTTTTGTATTGCGTCTGTACGCTCTTACACTTTCGATCGTTAATATAGAGTTCTGAGGAGCGATAATGTAGTCGATTATTGACTGTCTAATTCTTGTTTTTCTGCTCCGAGTGTACTTATGTATGCATTTATGTACAGTAAGAATAATGTAAGACTGTACATGGTTGATTAATACTACATTATTCACACTGTATATAGTAGCCATTTTTGCTCCATTTCCATTTGTTCCTCTTCTTCAAATGGTCTTATCCCTATATCGTCGATTATCTTCCAACTTTTCCATTGACAACTTCTATTAGGAGCAATTCCCTTTTCTTTCCATTGTCTTTTATCAGATGTTCGATGCAGACGTATTTTCCTGTTACTGTTTCGTCTTCACTGGGCGCGTATACCTACGCCAAAAAATGCCACTCTCGGTTTTTGCATTTCAACATCAAATTTTAATATCGTTTCATAGATTGGTTTTCAACTTTTCTTATTGATTTCATCTTTTTTATCATAATGAATGATCTTCGTTTTGCTTATTTTTTTTTGTCCACTTCAATTCGCAAGTGTAAACATGGTCCCATCTCCTTTTGTCTGTTCTCTTTTTTCTTGGTGTGCGTGATCATTGTTACATTTAGGGAAGAGTGGGGCGGGTTGTTACAATTTTAACATTTTAGTTTGTTCTTATTAAAAATTATCAAAGCAACAAAAAATCGGCAAATCTTCAACTTTAACATAAATTTGAACTTGACTTGATGTAGTACATAAAAAAGTTTTAAGCATTTCAACACACCAATACACAACGCATACGGGGTAAGTTGTTACAAATTATACTTTTCGCAGTAATATTAATAAAAAAAGCACAAGATTATCATTCTTTTATAACGTGTGTTAGGGTTAAAATATTTGATAGTTTCAAGGTGCATTATTTTAAGTTCGAGGGCAAGTTTCGAGATGGCGTATGAGATTATGCGATGCCAACCAATAATTAATTTTAACGAGAAAAGTTGCAACAGTGCGAGGTGGGCCTGCGAGCGCTGCTATGCGTATTCTTAGTGAGTTTAGTGGTAGCTGCTGTATATTACATGTAAGATAATATAATGCATCATGTTGTAGATTTCTGGCAATTTCAGCAGATTTTTTATTTTGTACGCAGCCAACAGCCGTTAGGCCAATTATAGGCGTCGCTGTATATTTTATGGGGACTTCCAACCCCACTAACGACTGTCATGATGTTATTATGAAATCCGGGACAAAGTATTTTCGTGGCAGCCCTACAACGAGGTGCCGAGAAAAACAACCGTGAAACTCCCAGATGATAGACCTCTAGGTTTTCGCTCCTGCTGGACGATTATATGATAGTCAGAGAGTAGATCCGTAATGGTTTCGCGGAGGCATGCGCTTCGGCAGTAGCAGAGCAAGATTTTCAGCATTTGCTGTACTGTGAAATACCAGTAGCTACCAGGCTCTTACTGATTCTGAGGTCGTAACAATATTTAATCCAGTGGATCACACCTGTAAAGATAGCGATGATTAGCTAAGGGGTCACAAGGTCACTGCCGAGAGTACGAAAGGGCCAGGGGGAGTGGCTACCCCTGGTAGAGAACAATTATTATTATCAATGATATTTACAGATCAGTAGGTTTATGTTCTTTTTTCTACGACCACCACTGTAAGTGATCAAAATTGTAAAACTTACAAGTTGTGTAAGCGTATTCTTAGGCACAGCGTGCATAAAGTGGGTCCATCGCACGATTAGGGATTTAGTGACTTCTTATGTTGGTAGTAGCAATGCTTTTTCGTTTTGGTTACTATAGTTACGTATATTTTATAGTTGCTATTTGTTCGAAGCCGTGCAGAGCTGTGATTGTAGCCGTCTAATTTTTAAGGTGGTGTGACCGTAATGATTTGACAGTCAATAAAACATTTCTTTTTCATTTAACGAAATGAGCGTAGTCGTAGAAAAAGTATAGTACACAAATCGACTTGTAACGCAATTACGCACTCTTGGAATTACTGCACTTACCGCTACGCAGTTCGTGAGCAACTTTTCCAGTCGTGCGTAATATGCCATTTACAACTCTTGTTACGTAATATACTATTACAATAACCGCCTACCTCCGCCACTGAGCCAAGGAAGACTCGAACTTGCACTGTTTCTACCCCGTCGCTTGCTTGTGGTAATGGGTGAGTTGCATCCACCACTTTGACATATTTCAAAAAGTATCGAAATTTACGTTTTAAGATAACACTCAAAAACGAGCCTAACACATGCCTAGGGTACAATATAAATTCTATATTATATTATTGGAAATAGATAAATCGTATCTTAGTTTTCGTAGGTCTGTATTCCATAATACAATCTTGCAACTTATTCACCGTAGTAGAAAAATTCGTTTTTTAATCTCCTGAAAATATTTTTGAAAGTGCAGCGTGGCTCATAGGTACTTCATTACATTCAAGATTTGTACGTGTCTTTCTTACATAACGATACAATGTCATAATAGTTATTTACTATACAAGTGGGATAACAGCATCATTAATATACGTGCGTGTAAGTTACAAACGAGTGCGTAGCACGATTTATGTAAGCACACAAGTATATTAATAATGCATTATCACACATGTATTGTACAAAATTTTATCTACGACTGCCTAAAATTGAGAAAAGTGCATTAAGAGAAATGTCAGACCTGTCATTTTCAAAAATATTTTAGTAGGCAAATGTCATTATGTCATTCATTTGACACTATTTCAGTTACGTAATGAAGTCATTACACATCTCAGTTGCGTAATGAAAGCATTACATAACTGAGTAGTGTAATGAGCTTCATTACCTAACTGAAATAGTGTCAAATGAGTGACGTAATGTGTTACTTATCCTACTGGAGTAGATAAAATTAATATAATATCGATTTGCAACTTTTCTCAACTTTTTGAGTATTACCCTTTCTTATTGTAGGCTGCTAAAATTTTAAAAAATATGATCCAATACATTCACACTGACTGGGGTAGCTTGTTACACGTAATAACGTGTTTCTTGATGATTGTAACAACTACCCCCATCAGTAAGGTTATATTTAATTTTGCTGTGAATGCCCAAGTTTCGCGCAATAATAATTAGTGGAGCTATGAATAAAATATTGGTATTTAAGAACCTATATCGTTATGGAAGTTAAATTATTTACCTTTTAACGAGTATAACGAGATATTGCACAAATACGTCAACTTACTTCCCACGTGTCAAAACAATTTAATGCAACTATTGCGGTTTGCATTCTAACTAAAGATGTAAAACTTTATGTATAGATGGCACTTGTCTACTAGTTTTACATGTATCGAATAGATGGCACTCTAAGGAAAAACACGTAAGGTCACTAGATTACTACACTATGTGTAAGGTACTGCCATTCAATTCCTCGCGTGAGAATGTGAGAAAATTGTGAGATAAAGATAACAAATACAAATTCCCCAAGTGCAATAAGAAAGACACTAGTTTTTGGGGATTTTCTTTTTGGTGTAATAGCACTGCTGTAAAGGCAAATTCTTGTTAGATTGTGTTTTATCCCCAGTTGGAGAAAATTGTGCGACAAGGATAGACACAAAAAATCACTAGTGGTGGTACCTTACACTTTAGTGTGTTGATCTAGTGACCTTAAAAACACGTATTATAATTCATTGTAACAGCTTGTCCCTGCATTAGCCTACCCCACTTTCCCTTATATTCATTTCCTTGCTATTTTACTGATGCGTTTTTGTGTTTTATTGCTTATTAATTCAATGCTCAGGATACTGGCAGTCATTATTTGTCTCTTTTGTGTATTTCGCTTCAGCTTTGCTCTCCCTTCCCTCACATCCAATCTCTATTTTTACGACCCGGGGATTTAACCCATAATGGGCTGAGTATTTTCTTTTGCAGAAAGCTGTCCATATTTTAGTTTTTCTTCTTCGTATTTGACCATCTCTGTTGTTATTTCACCATGTCTTGCAGCTTGGCTTATTTTCATTGTAGCTATCTATTTTTCGAGAACTTTTTTTATGATGTGTATTGTAATGGTTCACTGCCTATAGAAATTCTGATTGCCCAATTAACTTAATGAATAAGGTCAACATGAGCACCAATTAAATATTTTATCTTTTGCAAGATAAGCAATACTTTACATTAATAAGTGCACTTGATGTGTGAGTAGCAATAACTAGTCATTTGAGGGATAGAAGTTAGCATGAAACAAAGCAGGTTACAGAAGGGTTTCATGTATGAAAAATGTTGGGAAGGGCTAGTGCAATTTAATTTGTAACTGACGGAATTGAGTTTATTAATGTCAGACATAAGATGAATATAATAATACAAAATGATTTGTTAAATACAGAAAGAATATGAGTGTTATGTAGTAAAACTGTATAAGCCAGGAAAAGGCAGATTAGCTGAAAGGTAAACGAAACCGTGCTGGCAAAATAATAATTGCAAAGAGCAATAAAAATGGAAGGTAACCGATCGTAAGACAATTAGTGAGACGTTAAATGAACTCCAAGTGTATCAGTGCATTATAAACAAATATGAATTAAAAGCAGAGCAAGTGTAGTAACAATTATTCCAAGAAAAAGACAATATTAGTGGTTAGGCAAATCCATGACATCAAAGCTGTAGTCCATAAGGTTAAACATGTTATCAATCCTAATTTCATTAAATATCTAGTTGCCAAGAGACCTGACTGTCATTTGTTATTAATAACTAAACAAGCTTGAAAATTGTGTGTTGGGGCCACATTGAGCTCCTAAATGATTATGTAAAATCATAAATAAAAAGTTCTTAGTTATACCAATTGTGGTTAAAGTTATTCACAAGTATCCTGTGCATCTGTGGGTGTAAATTGCAAGGTGTTAAAAGGTCTAGGTGAAGCAGATAAGCCAGTAGAACAAATCGTCCAAGTGCTAGCGGCTTTGGGGACCCATTTCCTTATGCAAGCAGCTTCGCCCAGCTAGAATAGTGCCTACCACTTGTAGGAAGAACATTCAGGAGCCAGTGCGTGCAGAAAATTCAACTCATTAGCTATTCACAAGTGGATTATTTCTGTGACGTCATTTGGGAAGCGTATCCAGCGTCCGAAAGGTCTCCGATAAAGGTAGGATTTCGCAGGAAGCCTTTGCTGCAGCGCCCTAATTCGCGGGGAGCATCAAGATCAGACTGTCTACGAGGTGGAGAGCTATATTCCAGTGGTCCACAGCCATCCAGTTTCCAGAAATTTCGGTACCATCCCTTGAAAATGCGAAATAAAACGGCATTTTTCAGTTTTGGGTCGAATGTGAAATAAAAAGCTGTCGAGCGTCGCGTCGGTTCGACGTCACACTAAAAACAAAACGAGATTAGCAGTTGTTACGTCACAGTACGAATATTAACCTGATGCGTCTTTGCCATTTTGGTGTTTTAAAATTCAGTTTACGCTGTTTCTTGCGACCACAAATAATTTTGTTGTTGAGTTAAATTTAGAGGTTAGCTAAATGTCAGATGAAGTTGTGCATCTGCCCGAAATATTTGAGAGTATTTGTCATACAACAAGTTATTTCATACCAAGTTTTCCTCAAATTTATGAACGTACGACCCTGAACCAAGATTGTCTCATGTTCTAAGGCCAGAATTTTTATTGCAAATAGATAAAATAGAAAAAGGGCAATAAATCATTTATTTGTCATAATTTTGTTACACTCTTTTAATTTTCCCTGAGTTTGGCAGGTGAACTTCAATTGAAACTTGATAATTAGAAAGTGTAGTTTCCAGTGCTAGTAATTTTTTTTATTTGAAAACCCCTATTTATTATCATTACTTTTGTTATTGTTCTTCGAGTTTGGTTCTAAGCTCGATGTGTACAACCAGTAGCTTGTATTGATTTGTTTTAGTCCTTTCTCTTTTTTTATATTTTTGTAATGTCTTTATCGTTTATACAGTTTTGAACAATATTTGCGTAAATTCTGTATTTTTTATTTAAGATGTCCTTTTGTAGAAATATTTTCATATAGTTTTTTTATAAGAACCTTTAATATGTCAATATTATTATCATATTTTGGCTTAGCCCGCGTTGTATTTGTGCATAAAGATCCAACTATTATTGACTTTTAAACCCAAACAAAGATTTTTGCAACGTTTATTAGTGTTGGTGGTCTGTGAACACTTGGAATTCCCCCGTGTTTTAGATCGTTTGTTGAGTACCTTATGAATATGCATACTTAGGCAAACTTGGTCTATTTGGTGTTTGTGAGTCCCTACAGACTTACAGTCCTTCCATGGTATTGCATCTAGCATGATCAGAGGTTTTTCAAATTGTGTCCTTTAGATTTTGTTGTTCGTATAATTACAATATTGTTGTTTGATATTTCTATCTTTACTGCATTATTGCACTTAAAATTTTAGTATTTTTAATTTATTTGTTTGAAATGCGTATAGTAAAGTTCGGGCACTTCATTCCATGTAGAAACATGGGCTGAGACAGGGCGAGTCAGGGTAGCCGAAATATCTCTTTTGGAAACCCAGTCAATCTGGCACACCGTTAACGGCGTACTGGGTGATGTGGTTAGCATCACGCCTTCGACGACTGCCTTTACTTTCCCTACTTCCACAGCTGTGGTTTCGGTACCCAGTTTTTAAAGCAACTGGGTTGGTCGCCCGCCAGTTGATAGATGTGGGGATTGAACCCAGTACGGTGACACCGCAGCCTGAGCTCTCTAACCGCTCGGCCACGCTGGCGTATATAGTACTTTTATTTTAAGTTAAATTAAAACCACGCTACCAATTATCCGCCGTCTTATCCCAAAATGAATGTTTGTGAATTGTCTTGTTCACCAATTCCTTCGCACAGTATTTCTTTGATAGTCATCATGTTCTTAATTTTATGTTGATGTTGACATTTTGCTCACAGTCACAATATTTTAAGGCATTCCGTATACGTGGTGAAAACTACAGACGAAACAAGCAGCTTTGTATTTCATAATTATTAATGGCTAGCACATTTCAGGGGTTTTCCCTAATCTGAATGCACCAACTTATTCCCAAAGTGTATATTTCACAAAAACTTACCTTGTTATTTTTAAAAGTGCTAAAATTTTATCTGTTCCTACTCAAAAAGACATTACTGTAAGTTAAGGTTATCTCAACATTTAGGCCCTCATAATTCATAGGCCGCTTTGTAAGGTTGCTCCCCAGTCCAATCCAACAAAGTTAAGTGGAGACTTCCGATAAACACCGCCCCGAACGTTCACTGCTCCCTAGAAAGCAATTCGTTGTGTGCGTAGAACATTCGACGATCAGGGCCATCGGGAAAATATGTTGGATACTAACGTCTCCAAGAAAAAGCATAATCGGAGAAAAACTCGATATGCAGGAGGAAAGATCTATCAGAAAACGCAGGGTTTGTATTGTAATAAACAGAATTTTTACATTTAGATCTGTAACACTGGTAAATCTATTCTAGTTTCAGGTAATAGATAACTATTTTCCCACTTTTGTTGCAATTCGATACGCCATTTCCAGAAAATAAACGATTTATTCAATGCATTATGAGGAATATTTCACCATCATTGCATTTACGTCTCCATATTTGACAAAGTGTTAATTCGTAGCAAAGTACGAAATGATTTGTAAAAATAGCTAAGCAAACTTCGTATAAAATCTGCGCAGTTTATGTTGGCGAACTGCATAACACGAACAACCCCATTGTTGAACGCATACGATCAATCACAACGTCGCCTTCGATCTTCGATGGTACGATAACGAGATTGCCGACAAAATGATGCATTACTGGTTTTCCTCCCGAGCGCGGCGGAGAAATTCGACACTCGAGATGACGGTCCCGGAGACAATGTAGGTTACAGAACTTTGGAAACAATACCGTTGCTAGGATTTCGAACAAACAAGAAATTCCGCTTGAAGCTGTTTGTTTTTTTGCTTTCGCTGAATGCGGTGAAAACTGATAACATCCAAAATCCATTTATATAAATAGTTAATTATTAGTTATTAATCTCGTCTTCAGGGCCATTTAGAGAAATGCATCTTGAGAAATTTTGTTTCAAATTTCAATTTATTGAGTTGGTCCCTGTATATGTCTATAATGTGATATATGGCAGCATTTATCTTTATATCTCGCGTGATTGGTTATGAGTACATATAATCTAAATGGCGGAAGCTTTAGGTTTATTAACTAAAAGCTACAGTGCCCTAGGGAAATCTTTCGAATTGTACTGGCTGTATGGATTAAAAGTGCCAAAAGTAGACGTTGGTTTGTATAATCACAACAACAATCGAATGTAAATATAGTAATGACCCGTGATTGGTAAACTGCCCTAAAGGTAGAATTATTAAAAGTCTAAACTTCAGCCAAGACGTGCCAAGTAAACAAACACTGAAGACCACGTGACAGAATGGCGTTCTGTGGTATTGTGAATTTTATACAACGAATTAATCTTAGACAGGTATCTCACCAACTAACAAATGTTCTTCAAAATAGTGTCTGTTGTACCAAACTTGTGCTTGTAAGGGCAGTGTATGAGGCAATTGTACTACTTGAATTAAATATGAATCTCTTAAAGCTGATATTACGTGTTTGTTTAGGGGTGATATTGTATACCGGGTGTCCGTTTTCAAACTCGAACATAGGAATTTAACATTGCATTGAATGTTTTTGCTGACTTCTGCTCACCAATTCAAGTTACAGAAAAACTACTGGCGTTAATGGAAAGATAACGTTATTTCGCATTAAATGATACGAATAATAGTAATATTTACTGCTGTAGTATAGAAATGACAAAACACCTAAAAATCGAATGCACACTGTTGATTACTGTTGATTGTTCGACATTGAGAACGGACACCCGGTATAATGCAACCATATACAACATTTTAGTGCATTCACCACCGTGACCTTTTTTGCTACTAAACACTAGTTTACTGCATCTGACCTCTCACTGGGCGTTTTATTTTTCTTAACGAATTTTGCACAAATTGTATAAATCTTTACTTTAACTATTGTTCAAACTAACGTTTGATCATGGGCCAGACAACTTAGCAAAATGTGTGAAAAGTAAGTGAAATCACATGGACACAAAAGTGCGTTTAATTAGGATATAAAACTAGTTCGCGACGTGTGCTAGAAAAGTTATTTGTATACAAACTCGGCATCCTACGTCAAGTTACTGGGCCAAGTTACAATTACTATAAGGAAGCATTTCGCAAACCTTTGCGTTATGAGAACTGTACTGGGTCATATTTTACACACTTGTTGTACCGACATTGCATTAATTTGCAAACTGTCGTGTTTTTGTCTATGTCAATAATAGGTTAAAAACACGACACACATTCGATAACATATAATGATTTGTATTTGTTAATTAATTCAACCGCTATAAATTATTATGGCAGGTGCGTTTTTTTATAAATTGCTTTTAATGACTGTAAGAACGATTTACCATTTGGTGTATAATTGTTCCCACATATATCCTATTGCACCAAAATATATTTGGTGGTACTTTTTGAAACCACCAGGCTATAAAACTTCATCACATACATCAAGATGCTTTACTTGATCTGAAGCATCCAGAGCCTCTCTCCAAGAAATCGACCCAGATAGAAAACCTCCCAGCTCGTAGGCCTTTTGGGGCTAAACTGAGGCAGTCCAGAAGCGTAAGATACACTTGAGTCCATGTATCCAACCTTTCCTAGCACTCAGAACTTTCCTGAATCTGCTTCTCTGGTTCGAGATGATCCGGTATTAAAAAGCAATCCTAACAAATATTTGTCTGATCGCCGATGTTCACCGGTATCAACAAATATTTCCTTGAAACAGTTTGTAGTATATATCTAATTTATTCTTTGTCTAGAAACTTGGGTTATAAATCGGACCGTGGCATCTTAACTACCTACGGCAAAAATTAAATAAACGACCAAAGTAGTAATTGTGTAAAAATTATCGGAGCAGAAGCATTACGATACTTTTTGGCAATATTACCATAGAAGAGATTGAAATTCTATCGTAGAAGGAAGGTGAAGTATCAAATGGTGAACCAGTCTCGAATTATATAGGGGATCTCCCTACGGACATTTTTGAAAGTGAAGTGGATGTCGACGAAGTTGTACTGGAATCTGAATAAGATGATGAAGATGTCTTGCCGTTGTATACGTATCAAATACAATATATTAATTGGGAAAAACAAAAGTATGTTCAAGTTAAGAACTATTTAATGGTATTGGAGGACCAGTTTTGTCTGATAATTTAGAACCGCTATTAGACTTTTTTCTCAGCTGATTTACAGTAGACTTGCTTGAGCATAAAGTGCATAAGCTAACCTAGATGCCACCAAAAATAATAAACTTTGTGTACCGATAAATATCCAGGAATCAAAAGTTTATCCTTTTATCGCGATTTCTGGTCTTGAAGACCAAAACTTAGAATAGATTTGTTTGATGTTTAGGTCATATATATTTGAATGATGATGTACTACGGGCTAAAAGGAATAAATATAATTATGATATTTTATATAAAGTTTTGACGCGTTATAGTTCAATAGAATTTCAAAAAGGCAGATGAATCGACTACTCGTTCAAAGAGAGTTCGTTATTAAAACAATTTATGTCCAAGAATCCCGTCAAGAGAATCTATAAGGTATGCGTAAGAGCTGATCAAGTGATCATTCTAGCTACATTTAGGTACGAGTAATAGGTTTTTTACTGTTATAGTATGCTTTGCTCTTTTATTTAATACTGAGCAATAACTGTCGTTTCCGGCCTCAATGGGCCTATTGTGCTACCTCCAAGGCATCTGTGTGTATATCTTTTGTGTGTAGTCTTGTTACTCTACCTCATAGACCAGTCTTCAGAGGAGAGCGACGTTAATTGTATCCCACCGTCGAATGGTGACCAGGCTCATTACCGATCCAGTGGACTGCGGACAAAGTTTCCCCTATCCACGGATTCGAACCAAGGACTTGCTTATTTCGAATTTCAGAGGGGCCTTGCGTTGTCCCTTTCCATTTTACTAAGTTATTGGCCTATCTGGGTGTATTTGTTCTAATTGAAAAACTTGTTAGCGCTCATTATATTTGATTATTACATCATTGAAAGAACTGCACGCCGTCTCCACTGGGCCTAGCTGGCGGGCCCTCAAATAAACTCTTGTAGCATTGGGATATTTAAGAAATATATAGTTAACAAGAAGTGTCGTTAACACATTCATAGTATAATTTTGATCATTATTATCTTTTGTTTGTATTTTACTTGCTAATTCTGCTGCGTTTTGTTGTTAATATAAATATTTAATGAAAAATTCGCCGGTTTTGATGATTTAAAATATTTAAACAGATTAAAACTTTCACAATTTCTTATTGCAAAATAAGTTGTTAACGCGATTATAATAATTGGTACCTTTTAAACTGACTTTTATCTAATTTGAAAACTGATAATATTTTTGTGTTGCACAGATTTCCGCACTTAAACCTGATTCTTCATTATAGTGTAAATTTGGTAAATAATAATAATAATAATAATAATAATAATAATAAATGACTTTATTTTCTCATATAGTATAAGAAAAAAGGCGAAGTTCAACAGATGTTGCTCTTCCACTTAACCTAACAAAATATAAAGATTGAAATAATAAAAATAATAGCGTTCTATGCGCAAATGTATTGAACCTGTACAGTGCATACCAATGCATATCCGAAGCACCCAAATATTAGCCGAATTGTAAATGTAATATAGAGACCTAGTGTATAAATTCCATGCTATGACTGCGTAGTAAATAATAGTTTTTTGTAGCGTTTTTTAAATATATCGGTATTTAATGTCTTGTATGTAGATGGTACTGAATTGTAAATGTTGCCGATTTGGTATCTAAAAGAAGATTTAAGGTTTTCAGTATTGTGCATTGGAGTTGTTAACAGACCCCTGGAGCGAACATTTGCATTGTGAACATCCGATCTATACGTTATCTTTCTACACAAATATGTAGGACATTTTTCCGTAATAATTTTATGAAATGTGACCGCAGAGTGAAGAGTAAATCTATTCTGAATATTCAGCCAACCAGCATCCCTCAGTTTGTGAGATATTGGCATGTATTTACGAATACCATAAATGAACCGTAGACAAGAATTTTGAAGACGTAACCTTTTTTTATCCATAACCTTTAAGCACGGGCCATATACCACATTGCATGTGCGACAGCACAAGCGCTTCACATAGAATAATTTTAGCTTCGACAGTTAGTTCATTTCTATGTGGAAATATCATTTTTCAATTTAAAAATCCAGCTTTGATTACTTTTGACACTTGGTGTGAAAAGCGTAGCTCAGCATCAATTGTCAAACCCAAGTTATTAACTGCAGTGACTAGGTCAACCGATTCGTTATTAATTAAAATGGAGATGTCTGGTGATACAGTTTGTCTTAAGTGTTTAGCGCCAAATACAATGGCTTGCGTTTTCGAAGCATTGATAATTAAACAATGCTTAGAAGACTCTTGTACTAAACTACAAATGTCCTCATTTAATTGCCTACATGCCAATCCTACATCTTCCGGTTTAAAAGACAAGTAAATCTGGGTATCATCAGCATACTGGTGACAGCTACAGTACTTTAAAACTCTATTTAATTTTAACGTGTATATTGTGTATAATAAGGGCCCCAGTATGGATCCCTGAGGTACACCCGATTTTACATCCATCGGCGTGGAAATTTGATCATATAATTTAACAGATTGTGTTCTATTGTTAAGATAACTTTCAAAAAACTTTAGAGGCGTCGACGCAAATCCAATGTATTTTAAAATTGATAACAGTATTTTATGACTTAACAAGAAGGGTTAATTTATGTTGATCAGTGTTAACAATTATGTCATCAGTAATATTCAATAATGCAGTACAGCAGCTGTGACCAGGTCGACACCCAGACTGTGTGACAGGTAATATGCTAAATTCATTAATATAGTTTCGTACTTGCTCACCTATCACTTTCTCCAGAAGCTTCGAAAGCACAGGCAGAATACTAATAGGTCGAAGGTGTTTAAAATCCTCAGGCATTTTATTTTTAGGCACAGGCGTGACTAAAGCATTTTTCCATACATCAGGAAAAACACCCTCTTGTAGACAACAATTTATGATATGACAAATATAACGCAATAAATAAGGCAAGCATAACTCAAGTATGTATATGTTTAAACCATCAGATCCAGCAGCGTTAGTTTTAATTGTGTTCATAACATTTAAAATTTTAGCTTCATCAACATCTTTAAAATTGAAACGACCTTCACAAAGTGTGTTATTATTATACAATTGTAATATATCAATATTATTAACATTCGATTTTGAAATGGAATTAAGAAAATATTCATTAATTTTATCAGGATCTTTAAGAGTCAAAGGGATATCAGGTTTGAGTTTTGAATATACTTTACAATGGCTTAATTTTTCCCAAAAATGTTTAATGTCCCCATTCTGTAATTCATACTGAAGATATGCTTTTTTTTCATTTTTAACAGCTACTTTGTGTAATTACGCAATTGCTTGTAATAATCCCATTGCGCTATTGTCTTGCATTTTTTATATTTTTTAAATGCCTTATTCCTTAATGAGATAAGCAATTTTATATTATCAGTCATCCAAGGGGATGTACGTTTTGAAAAAACGGATATAACTAAAGGGGCATGTTTATCCATAAGTGCATTAATACTATTCGTAACATAGGTTACCTTATCATTTACATTGTTCATATACAAAAGTGAATGCATGGGGATAGACTACAACTTCATAGTAAAAGCCCCGGCATCGAAGTTTCTGAAGGAGCGATACGTCCTCGAACAAGTAGTCGGTGCTATACTCTCAACACCCAACTGACAATGTACCACGGCATGATCAGAAAAATTGAAATCAGCTGTCCCAAACTCCACAACCAACCTACGATTAGACAATATAATTAAATCCAATAGAGATGTGAGCCGCGTTGGTTCTTTAAATACCAATTGTTTGTTTTTACCCCAATAATAGTCTAGAAATTTGTTGCTAAAATCTTGGAAACCATTCCATTGTTGTTTATTTAATTTGAATGAATTCAATGTGCTTTTTTGTATCTTCGATTAATAATTCTATAGTCTCTATGAACTCTTTTAAGTTAATTCCATCATTCACAAATTTCTCTACTCTAATTTGACTTAAAACACTATACAACTTGTGGTACCCCTACATTCTTATAACAACTTCTGCTGTTTTTACTTTTTCTGTCTTCTTTTAAATTTAAGGTTTGTGCTTTGTCAGCAATATTTTTATCTACCATAGTAATGATTGTTTGGTCTGCATTGTCTTTCACTCCTTTCATTTGTTGTTTTAACCTTTCCACCTCGTCTTCCACGTTAGTAATTTGGTCTGTATGATTTATTCTGTATGTCTCCATTTTCTTATAAGCAATTTAATTTTTAAATTTTTATTTACCATCTGACGTTCTTCATATACTTTTCTACAATTTGTTGTTCTAATTTATGATCAACCTCAGTTAATATAGCTACTCTGTAATATTAAGTTTATCGTACTTTAATTTGAAATCTCGAATTGTTCCTTTAAGTCTAGTTATGAATCCTTGTATTAACTCCTTACTTAATTGTTCCCTAATTTATTTTGTCCTGCTGTAACTAATAACAATGATAATAGTTTATTTGAATATCTGTACATAAGTTATACTTAATTTGGTTGTTGTTCTAATATTTATAAATTTTATTATCTATGTTACTACTTATTATTTATTTCAATAAACTAATAAATATTTGATTTCATACACGTAAGCCACTCACAAAAGCATAGGTTGTGCTTGATCCTCTTTTGCATTTATGTAAGGTTTTATGTAGACCCTCCTTCCCTAAGCTTTTTCTCCTTTCTGTGTTTTGTGCTTTCTATTTAGTTTGAACACTTTTTACTTTAATTCAGAACAAATAAAATTTTCATACGTGCTATTAACCGCACTTATATTATAGTTATTTGAAAACAGGTTCTACATATACCAAGCCATTATTTATTTAATTACCACTATGGATAATTACTGATCCTTATACGATTCATTAATAATCACAATAATTTCCTCCTGAAATAGTCTTAATTAATATTTGCCCCATATGGGATCGACATAAATAAATATTATATGAGAATCTATTAAAAAATAATAACTAATTGAAATGTTTCATTCTACCCAATCATGATCTTTCATTATGTACAACGTATTTGTTGTCTATTTATAATTATCATCTTTCCATTCTGATTTCTCTCCATAGCAGTGTATGGCTCTCAATCGAAGTAAATATTGGCCCTTTCATTCGATACCATATGGGGTTATTGTTTACTACGCTTCAGACCATCAGTAAAGTCCGATCTACAATCTTAAAGATAATAGTGACCACTCCTTCTGTAGGAGATTGTTAGCCAAAATGTTTAATTAAAATGGTTGAATGTTGTTCCTCTTGGTTCAAAAGTCAAATGTTAATTATTAGCATTTTGGCTAACAATCTCCTACAGAAGTTTTATTTCTCTGAATCAGCCAAACATCCCTTACTGCTTTCAAGAGGCCAAACGAAGTCTGCACTTCCTTAAATGCTAAAATAGGCAATAAAATCCTAATACGGTTTTCGCCAATTTCATTTATTGATAATAGAAAACTTTAAAGCAAAAATCGGCGTTGACATTTATAGTTAACTTTGGAACCCACACAGACGTGACATTTCGTCCAGGTGTGTACAAATAAACGTTTATATAGCATTTTTTAAATCTTCATAAGAAAAGTTGATAAACAGCGCACAGATGCATCCGTTTTGAACAAATGTAAAACTGGAAGATATCGTAGATTGGTGGAAGCTAGTTTTCTCGTGAATAATTAGGTAGAATAATTAAAGGTGCTCTTAAATTCCCCATTTAACAAAAACTAAAACAAAACAAAGAACAGAGTCAACATTAGTGTAAACTAAAAATAGAGTCGACGAAGTTACTTGCCACCCTGAACTCTACCCAGATAGCATACGAAATAACTGCATACATCCAAATAACAACAAAGCAAAATGCTAAGAACAATAATTTCAAACACTTTTTAATGTTATTAAAATAAATGTTTGTTTTGTAAGAGTTAGCACTTTCAAAGTACTGATAACGTTCCAATAACAAAGTCAGCGGTGATTGCCAGCTGTTTGGATACCCAGGAAATGGCGTATTAACCATGCTTGCCTCATAAGCCCCGTAAATTGATTCCCCCAAATTTTATTTATTATTCGAGAGATCCAGAAATTATTGGTTGTTACTATTTTAGGTTGCTATTTTCAGTAGATACATTCCTGGGAATTAATATTTTATAACAAATATAACATAAAACCAATATTTTTGTCCATCATTCCATTTTGATATCCCTGAAATTTTGCGCCGAAAGCCTGGGCTTCTCAGGCTTCTGCCACAATACGTCACTATGCCCAGGCCCAGAGTTCAGGAAATAGATTTGAGGAAGCTTCAAGTACATAGAACTTTAGATGGGTACGTATAATATTGTTGCATTCTTTGAAATTGTGTACCTGTCAAAAGTCTCACGTTTGACTACACTTGAGAAAATTAACGTAGTGAAAAATGACTGGGCGAAGCCCTCATTTCATGTAACTGGCAGCGATACAAATGATTCGATTCAACTTAATATCTCTGGGTAATTGGAAGACAACTACATACTGTTGTTAATCTTTATAAATAACTATGACGAACAAACTGCAACAGTTTAGTATAAAGATAACTAAGTAACACTGAGAAATCCAACTATATTTTTTGTCTTTCTCCTATACTCTTGCATGGGCCAGTTTGCAAAGAACGCTTTAAAGTAAACACCGATTAACGTTGCAAACATTTCAATTACCAAGCGAAAAGTTAAGGAATAAGTGGGGTGATCAGTAAGTTAATGTGAAAACTTTGAGCAGAAGATTAAAGCACGCACCGAGCAGGGTTTACCACTACACCCCCACTCGTAAATAATTTCCGATATTGACACATACGTGGCCACTATAGCTTGCCAACTCCTCATATTAACAACCACTATCGAATCGATTTATTGTGTGTACCTGATCTGATAAGGCAGTGGACACAATTCTACTGTAGAAAATCGCACGGGCGGCCTGATTTATCGCGAGCCGCATAGCTCCCGAGGCGGGGGCGGTGGCGGCGGCGCCCGACACCCCATTACGAACACAGACGCATAGCGCCCTTGTCATCGTTCAGCCCGTGGTATTTTATATCGTATCAGGCACACGCTCCGCCAGGAGCGGCCGCAGAAATTTGTTTTGAGTAGGGGGTACGGTTGGGGCTACAATAAGATGGAACATAGTAGATTACATACCGAGGTGGGAAGTGCTTCATTACCGAGACGATAAACAGAGGTACTATGAAGCAACGACCACCAAGGTTTGCATACTATTTTATTCACAATCATTCTCCTTAAATAGCATAAAGACAATAAACAATTTAGAAATTTTTAAATTGCATTTTATGTTTTTATTAAGTAAGCATTAAACAAAAGACTATATCAAACGACAAATGTCAAAGTAGCATCGCGTCGTTTGTGTTTGTTCCTTGCCTGGATCTGTACGAAAATGTCTGATATTAATCGTGGCAGTAAAATGGAATGTACTCCTCCTGAACTGAGGAAAGCTGCTGAACGAGCAATAGAAAATTTATTGCCAGAAAAAAGTAAAACTAGGTATGAAAAGGCTAATAAAATATACAAGTACTGGTGTCAGGCAAAAGGGGCTCAAAACATCTGTTTGGAAAGTGTTGTCCTAGCTTATTTTAGTCACCTGGCTGTTGGAAAAAAAGCATCAACTTTATGGTCGACCTACTCCATGTTACGAACTACATTACAATTTAAAGACAAGACTGGTATTTCAAAATTTTCAAAATTATTAGCATTCTTGAAAGAAAACAGAATATTGGTTACAGACCTAAAAAATGCAATGTCTTCAATAAGGAGGATATCGAACAATTTTTTGATACTGCTTCCTGTGATTTTCTTACACAAAAGGTAGGAATCTCAATATTTTATTTGCACCAATAGTTACTTATTTAAACATTTTAGGTTGCTTTAGTTATTGGGATTTCAGGCGCTTGTAGAAGTGAAGAATTGTTTAAAATGAAAATAAATGACATAGAAATTACAGAAAAAAGAGTCATTATAATTGTCCGAGTTTGTGCGCCACCCCGGCGCCGGTATCAGAGCCACCAGCTGCAGCGGCGCAAACATTCATTCTAGCTCGAGATTCGTAGAAGTAGGGCGTACGTTGATGTGTAGTTACGTTTGTAAAGTTAAAAATAAAGTAAAATAACCAAGATCCATAGTTTTATACAGTCCACAACTTCGAGGTAGAAGTGCCAAGCCGCGCTTCTAGCAACAGCAACATTTTTTGGTCCTCCGACCCGTATCTGGTATGCAGCCAGGTCGTGTGTTTGGACGAGCGCGCCGCCATTGAAGATTTCGCGAGAGCAAGGTGAAGCGAAGCCAGATGCGTACGTGAGTGAATCATTCCCTTTTTGCCCATTCCTAAACTTAATAGCTTCTATTATGACAGTTTAAATTAATTTAATAGTACGTTTATTGCATGTGTAGCAAATATTTATATGTAGTTTCGTTTGTTCTGTAACTGCGTAATCTCGCGGCAGCTGTTTAAGGGTCGTACAAAACATTCATTTGCCAGTTTCGTTGGCTGATTATTATTGTTTGCAAGCTGTGTTTAACCAAGGTTGTCTCGTTGTCTGCAGTAGTTGTAGCCTGCAGTTGCATCGATCGACGCATAACTTATCTGTTGTGAAGCGTTATTTCAAGTTTGCTCTATTTGTACCGCCTGCCCTTTGAATTTTATAGTTCGTACGCATATAATAATGGCGGAAGAGCATAAAAGAGCTTTAATCAGACGCCGTGCGGCCGTCAAATGCGCGGTCACTCGTTTTACAAATTTTATACGAGACGCAATAGATAGTACGTCGCTGCACGAGATAAAGGCGCGAACGGAAAAACACGAGCTATGTTTAAGCGAGTTTGAAACTACTCAAGCGGAACTTGAGGCGTTAGATGACGATGACAATATTGTCGAGCATGACTCTGAAAGAAACGACTTCGAAAATGCGTATTTTTCCGCCCTTGCAACCGCCAATCGCATGATCGAATTGCGGTCAGGTGTTGTAACTTCCTCCGCGCTGAATAATTCGACGCAGTCCCAACAACAATGTAATTCGCTTAGTACAGTGCGACTACCTACCTTAAATTTACCCGATTTCGATGGCTCTCACTGCAATTGGCCGAAATTTCGTGACAGTTTTTCTACTTTAATACATGAAAATTCGATGCTTACGAATATTCAAAAATTTGTTTATTTGCAATCGTGTCTTAAGGGAAAATCTGCAGAAGTAA
This sequence comes from Agriotes lineatus, assembly GCA_940337035.1. Taxonomy (NCBI): domain Eukaryota; kingdom Metazoa; phylum Arthropoda; class Insecta; order Coleoptera; family Elateridae; genus Agriotes; species Agriotes lineatus. The sequence goes on from CALNHX010006145.1 coordinate 49,742, forward strand.
TAGAAGCGTTAGAGGTTTCGAATGATAATTACACTGTTGCGTGGAAACTATTAACGAACCGGTTTGAAAACGATAGACTAGTCGTAAACATTCATGTAAAGGCTTTATTCGATTTGCCAGCAGTTCACAAAGAACATTTTACCGCATTGAGAAAACTTTTGGACGAGTTTTTGAAGCATTTTCGCGCACTTGAAGCACTAAAGCAGCCCGTACACGGTTGGGACACTTTGTTGGTACATCTAATCGTAAACAAACTAGACAACGGTACAAGGAAGGCATGGGAAACGTCCCTAACAACGCGAGAGTTTCCGACAGTACAACAACTTATTTGTTTTCTTACTAATCGATGTGACGTCCTCGAGATGACGGCAACTAATATTGAAAAACCTCAAGATGCTAGCGCAAAGCAGAAAACCGTGAGCCACTTCGCAGCTCGCTCAAATACCTGCACATTTTGCAAGAAATCACACACTATCTACAGTTGTCAAGCGTTCGCAAGGTTGAGCGTCGACGAAAAATGGGAAAATATCAAAATCTTAAAATTATGCTTGAATTGCCTCAGCTCAAGCCATTTTGTCTCAAAGTGTAGCGCAAGGAGTTGCTTTAAATGCGGAAAGCGACACCACACCCTGCTACACGCCACCAACAACAATAAACAAAATTCAGATACCCCAACTGAACACAGAAGTTCCACCCAACAGAAACCAGATATTTCGATATCGACTCATTGTTGCCACTCCGAAGCGCACGTTTTGCTTTCGACGGCGTACGTTTATGTAGCAGATCGCGTAGGGAATTTAGTAAAGGCACGCGCACTAATAGATAGTGGTAGTGATTCGAACTATATTACTAGGGAGTTACACGAAAGACTCGGTTTAAAAGAGACGCGCATCACGCCAGTCACGGTGGCTGGGATAAACGGCACGGTCTCCAACGTTTCGCATATTGCGCAGATTACGATTAAGTCACTTCACACGGTGTTTGAGAGAGAACTCAATTTTCTGATAATAAATAAAATTACCGGTAGCATACCAATTGTGAGGTTTAATACGGATACAATCGCGATTCCGAAGTACGTTAAATTGTGTGATCCAAACTACAATATTCCCAGTCAAATTGATTTGCTCATAGGAGCGGAAGTTTTTTATGAATTATTGTTGAATCGTAAAATTTACATCGGAGCGGGAAACCCCGTCTTACAAGAGCCGGAGCTAGGTTGGTTGGTCACTGGTAAAATCGAAATGCGTTCACAGAAGCAAGATAGGAATCGAAGAATGTGTCACTTGACACACGCGAAATTTGACGATGACGCACTTCACGAAGATTTGCAACGATTTTGGAAGCTAGATGAGTGTGCAACGGCACAAACGCAAACCCCGGATGAAAGGTTCTGTGAGAAGAACTTCGTAGATACCACGACCCGAAACGTAGATGGACGATTTGTAGTATCTTTGCCGTTCAAGAACGAACCCGTGGAGTTAGGAGACAGTGCAGAGATGGCGCTGAAGCGACAGAAAGGGTTGGAATCTCGTTTTAAAAGAGACCCAAAACTCAAGGAAGAATACGTGAAATTCATGAAAGAATATGTCGACCTCGAACATATGGAAAAACTCGGAACGCTGGAAGACGTTCAGCGAGAAACTAACAAAACACATTACTACATTCCGCACCACGCAGTGCTCAAATCCACAAGTTCAACTACCAAGCTCAGGGTGGTTTACAATGCATCGACGAAGACGACGAATGATAAATCATTAAACGATTTCCTCAGGGGAGGCCCGGTTGTGCAGAGCGATCTATATTCGATGTTGATTCGCTTTCGATGCCACAATGTAGTAATATCGGCGGACATAGAAAAGATGTTTAGACAAGTCCTGCTGAATCCGCAGCAGAGAGATCTCCATCGGATCGTATGGCGTGAAAATGATACTGAACCACCGGACGCTTACAGATTGAAGACGGTGACATATGGCACCGCGCCAGCTACATTCTTGACGACACGGTGCATAAAGGAGCTAGGTATGCAGAGTGTGCTAGAGCATCCTATTGCGGCTCGAGCGATTATTGAAGATATGTATGTGGATGATTTGATCTCTGGAGCAGACACAATCGAAGAAGCAAAAAGGTTGAAAGACGACATTCGAGAGATCCTCTTTAGGGGGAAATTCCAGGCCAGGAAGTGGAGGTGCAATTTCGAAAATGTGCTAGCAGATCTGGAGAATACGGAGGCGGAGAAGCATTTCATAAAGGATGCGAGCGAATTAAAAACACTTGGAGTAGCTTGGAATTCCAACCAGGACACTTTAGGCTTTACAGTGGATGCATTGGTTGCGAACGGCGCAATCACAAAACGTACAATTTTATCTACAATTGCCAGAGTCTTTGATCCGCTAGGGTTAGCCTCGCCAATCGTTCTGCCCTTGAAGATATTGATTCAGGAACTTTGGAGTGCCAAGCTAGGCTGGGATGACCCCGTCCCCAAGGAAATAGAAGATATGTTTATCAGCTCACGGCAGCAGATCAATTTATTACACTCGCTGGAAATACCACGCCACGTACTCACTCGTAAACCCGAAAATGTACAGATACACGGTTTTTGTGACAGCAGCGAGAAAGCGTACGGAGCAGCTGTCTACGTAAGGAGCATGAATTCTGATGGTACTATTCGCGTTAACCTATTGTGCGCCAAGACCCGCGTGACACCGCTGAAGAAGGTAAGTTTGCCGAGGTTAGAACTGTACTCAGCAGTTCTATTAGTGAAGCTGATAAGAAACGTGCTGATAGCAATCAGATTTCAATATTCTAGAGTCTTTTACTGGTCGGACTCGACAATCGTCCTCTGCTGGCTGAAATCTGACGCATCACGATGGAAGACGTTCGTTGCGAATCGTGTCGCACAAATCCACAATATCTGCGGACAGGAAGCTTGCTGGCGCCACGTGGATGGAAAGACAAACCCGGCAGATCTAGCTTCACGAGGAGCCAAGGTACGCGATTTAGGAGAGGCCGGTTGGTGGACAGGCCCAAAGTGGTTAACCAAACTTGAAGACATGTGGCCCTTGGAAGCACGTCACAACAAGGCGGACACCACCTTAGAATCCCGCTCGACGAAGACCACTTTAACCACTTCGACAGAGTTAGGCTTAATTGCAAGATATTCGAACTTAAGCAAGTTGGAGCGAGTGGTCGCCTGGTGCAGGCGCTTTAAAACCAACTGTCTTGGCAAAACGAAGCTCTCAGGTCCGTTGTCGATCGCCGAACTAGAAGAAGCATTTACCGCACTCGTCAATATGGCACAAAGAAATGAGTTCAGTTCCGAAATAGAAAGATTATCGACAGAAGGAAATATGCGCACATCGAGTCAGCTATCTGCGTTGAACCCGTTCATCGACGAATCGGGTTCATTGCGTGTTGGTGGTAGGTTACGCCACGGAAATTATGATTATAATAAGAAGTATCCGCTGATTTTGCCTAAACGTCACCCGTTAACGGAATTGGTAATCAAACGAGAACATTTACGTCACATACATTTAGGTGCAACGTCATTATTGGCAGTCATACGCGAACGATTTTGGCCAATCGCGGGCTTAAATACGGTAAAGAGCATATTGCGGAAATGCGTGATTTGTCGCAAGCTTAATCCGGTAAAGTCCCAAATCACAATGGGCAATTTACCCGCGGCTCGCGTGAACCCCGCGAAACCATTCGCCAACACAAGTCTTGACTTTGCGGGTCCGTTTTTAATCAAAGAAACGAAGCATCGTAACCGGAAATTCGTGAAAGTGTATGTATGTATTTTCGTATGCATGGCGGTAAAGGCAGTACACATAGAGCTGGTCACTGATTTATCATATCAGGCATTTCTTAATGCTTTCAAGCGTTTTATCGCACGCCGCGGCATCCCGGTGATGCTGTGCTCGGACAATGCGACCAACTTTGTCGCAGCGAACAAAGAGTTGAACGATGCATGCAAACAATATTTGGAATATATTGAGTCAAAAAACCTTAATTGCTTTCTCACGGAGCATAGAATCGTTTGGAAGTTTATTCCTGCGCGTTCCCCTCATATGGGAGGCTTACACGAAGCTGCAGTTAAGTCTATGAAACGACATCTGAAAGTTATAATGCACAATCAAAATTTAACTTGTGAAGATTTTTCCACAATACTCTGTCAAATTGAAGCCATTCTCAACTCACGCCCCCTTTTCCCCACATCCCCTGATCCTGATGATCTCACAGTATTAACACCTGGACACTTCCTGGTGGGAGAACCGCTGACAGCGCTGCCAGATGGCCGATCCATGGAGTCAACAGTCACGACGCTTAAACGGTGGCAACAACGGCAACAAATGACGAATAATTTTTGGAAACGATGGGAGAAGGAGTATCTCTGTCATCTCCAGACTAGAGATAAATGGAAGACAACCCGAGGGACAAGATTTGCAATAGGCGACTTGGTCCTTGTTCGAGATGACAGCATCAGTCCTCAAGAGTGGAGGATGGGCCGGATCACAGCGACTCATCCAGGAGCCGATGGAGAAGTTCGAGTAGTTACACTGAAGACGAAGAATGGTATTACCAAACGAGCCACAGCCCGATTATGCCGCCTCCCGATGGAAGAAGATGTTGAAATCCCTAGGGCTTTCAAGGTGGGGGAGGATGTCCGAGTTTGTGCGCCACCCCGGCGCCGGTATCAGAGCCACCAGCTGCAGCGGCGCAAACATTCATTCTAGCTCGAGATTCGTAGAAGTAGGGCGTACGTTGATGTGTAGTTACGTTTGTAAAGTTAAAAATAAAGTAAAATAACCAAGATCCATAGTTTTATACAGTCCACAACTTCGAGGTAGAAGTGCCAAGCCGCGCTTCTAGCAACAGCAACAATAATAATTCCAGACACGAAAACTTATCGTCCTCAAAGTTTTGTAATAAGGGATCTAAAATGGATTTCCATATTAAAAGAATATATGAATTTACGTAAGCATCTAGATAACCAACGAATTTTAATGCAAGTATGGAGTGAAAGAGTCACCCGGTAGCCTTATGGGCATAATTCAATCGGTCAATTCCCCAAGAAAATGGCTATGTTTTTAAAGTTGAATGACGTAGATAAGTTTACTGGGCATTGCTATAGACGAACAGCTGCTACCTTCCTTACTAATACCGGAGGCAATATTCCACAGTTAAAGAAGCTGGGTGGTTGGAAATCTACGAGCGATGTACAGTATTGAATAGATTCAGGATCTTACTTTGTTTTACCTATAAGTATATGTTTATAAATTTTCTTTTAATCAATTTAAATTGCCCTGTTTATTGTTATTTGATATTAAAAACTGTTCTTTTAGCTGCCTTCTGAAAATCAAGGGTGGATTCCCTTTATCTAGATTGCTTATTCTGAAATTGGATGTACTGATTCTAATTTTCACAACCTAAAATAACTTCTGTCAAATGATACGTCACACAACTTTGAAAATTCAATGACAAATACCAGATCGTTACATTTGTTATATAACAATATAAAACAGTAAGTAACTCCTTAACAATGAATTCACCGTTTAATCTTTATTTTCTTTCACTACTTATCTAAATACCTAAACTCACCCACTTTTCACTCGAACTTATCAATATCCTCGGTATAAACCAGCTTGTTCTAGTCTGTTAACGATCACAACTGCTCCATTCAATAAACACAGTGAAAGCCTCCACTGACAAGAAATATGTTAAAACTGCCTAGAATCAGGAACAGAAGCTCCCTCACAGCATGGACCCAAAAAGACCCCAGTTGCAGTCATTCATCTCCAACACCGTATCCAAAAACACTCTTCCAAAGTACTCCACCGATCCAGTACCAATGAACCTGGTACAAGTAAAGGACACCAAACCTCAACTGCCAAATCCTCCAAAAATGTTTGCTCTACCAACGATCTCCCTGGAACTCTCCTTTCGTACCAACAGCTCCATGCAATCCAACTTAATCAATGTGCAATGTCAAATGTAATTCCTCAATAAACTTAATTCAATATTTTTCTCTATTTATTCTCCTCTGTAGATGAGTCCTGCTTTTAGTTTAGTTTTTCACCATATATTTCTTATCTTCTTCCATTTCATATCTCATCTTCTTATTTTAAAATTTCACTTCTACTCCACTACGAAAATTCCGTCTCAATAGCAACCCTTCTTAATTTCCAAACAGTCTATTCTTTACAATAGGGTTTATTTCATAATTTTAATTTACACCAAATTAATTACAGCTTTACATTTTCAAATTTGTTATATTAATAATTAATACAAAGTCCTTAACGATATCATACTTTCTCCTTCCAACACACTATATCTTTATTTTTGATTTCTAAGCACTATGTGCAATAATCTATTTCGATTAAATGTTTGTCATTATTTTCCAATTCCATATTTAGATATTACATTAAATTCGCATCCTTCTGTTTTTTAATTATACATTCTATATTCTTTTCTAATTACGTATCAATTATTCAAATACCCAATGCATATTCACATGATCCCTATAATATCCAACTACTGCAATCCCTTAATCCTATTTACAAATTGATTTTCCTACCCTTGTATTCATATCATTACAGTATTTATTGTCCCCAGCATAGACACTAATTCCACCTATGTTCATGCATAGCAACATCTTTCTTGAAAAACTCGGGGTCTTGATCACAGAAGAAGTCCTGCACTGCTGCTATAACAGCGTCATCGCTCTCAAATTTTGTTCCGCGAATACTCTCTTTTAGATTTGGAAATAAATAAAAATCACTGGGACCTAAATCGGGGGAGTAGGGTGGATGCTGCATAACTTCAAACCCAGCGTCATGAATTGCATTCATAGAAATAAGGCTCCTATGAACTGGGGCGTTGTCTTGATGAAAGAGAATTCCACGTGACAGTTTTCCTCTTCTTTTTCTTTAATGAAATCACATAGTTTTGTAACTAATGCTGCATAATATTAACCAGTGATTGTATGCCCACGTTCCAAAAAATCTACCAGTAAAATTCCTTTGGCATTCCAAAAAATGGTAGCCATTATCTTACCCGCTGAAGCCTGTGCACGAAATTTGCGTAGAGGGGGAGATCCTGGATGACGCTACTCTATACTTTGTTGTTTGCACTCGGGATCGAAGTGATGAACCCAAGTTTTATCAACTGTAATAAAGCGATCGAGAAACCGTTTAGGATTACGGTTAAACAACGCTAAATTGGCTATTGAAGAAGTGACTGTCACACTCTTTTGTTTGGGCGTCAACACTCGTGGTACCCATCTTGCTGACACCTTGTGAAGCCCTAAATAGTCATTTACTATGGTTCCAATCGTACCATTTGAAAAGCCTGTTATTTCCGCTATACGTCTTGTTGTCAATCGACGATCTTCTCTGATCATGGCATTCAATGTTTCCTTGAGTACACGCAGAATGCGGCCGACCAGCACCTTTTGCATGTTCGCAGGTTGTTCTGCCACATTTGAACGCTCGAGACCAATTTTTTACTTCCTTGTACAATAGGGTGGGCCGAAAAAAAATTTTTTTTTGCAAGTCGTAATACCGCGGAAAAGTTGCGAATTGGGGAGACTAAAAAGGGGCAAAAAAGTAAATAAAATCGGCTTATATCTTCCGATCGCGCATGTGCTCTAAAGTTTGCCGAAATTGGGAAAAAATCACATTTTTATGATAATTTTTAACATTTTTAAATTAGCTTTTTCCCGAATGTAATAGATCAAATTCTTACACAGAAAATAATGTTTAAGTATTATTTAAATCCATCAACATCTTCCGGTCGCGCATTGCCTTCAAAGTTAATAAAATTTTGAAAAAATTTACTAATAAAGAAAAATAATACTAACAACTTACATGCTCTTTATATTTGTTCTTTATTGAATACAATTTTAAATGTTTAAAAACAAATTATTTTAGACTATTGGTAATTTTAGTTATTGCAGTGTTCTAGTGATTATTTCCTTCATATCCATAATAATGCGTAATCACCATGGTTTCTGTCAGTCTAATAATGACTAAAATTCAAACGTCAAAATTTAACCGCGGTTAAATTTATGTCAAAATTTAATCGCTTGTGCTTAACTTTAACATGATTATTAAAGGTGCTTCACCAACTGAATTTTATCTATTTATTCAGGAAATAATCACGCCGAACACCCCGCGTGCATGTAAACTAGCCTGAATAAATTTTAACGGTTTTCTGTCACAATGTTTTGCTCTGAAGAAATATATCTCGTAAATTTTCCGCTTCAAAATCCCTCGTGCTGCGCACTCGGGATTCTTGTTGAGCGGCAAATTTACTTGACAAATTTCTTAGCAAAACATTCTGACAGAAAACGTCAAAATTTAATCGGCTATTTTAATGCACTTGGGATATTACTGTTGATTATTTTATTCGTAGAGATTTCAACCAATCAAAAGGCTGGATTTAGTTAAGTTACCTTGTATAATTTCGATTATACAAAATCGATTATACTATAGTAACTACACTAGGCAACGCAATGCATAACTTTTGTCAACTTGATGTTATTTTCATGGAGATGACTTTCAGCTAGGTTAATTCAAACAAATCGAGCTGCCAATAAAATATTTATTTGTTCCTAATATTAAAATTTACTCACAAAATAATCAAATCGAATACAATGCGTACTTCGAACAGGTTATACGTCTCAAACTTCCTGCACAATAACAAATCGTGTCAGTTTGACAGAATAATCCTCCCGCTAACGCGGTCGGACTATTTAACCTGTCAAACTGACACTCTTTTATTATTGTGCAACAAGTTATCGACATATAACCCGATAATATCGAAGTACTTATAGTATTACTTCTGATTATATGAAGCAGGAGTGAAAACGACCTCGTTCGCATATATTTATTTATCAACAACTACTGTACATTGCTATGGATAACCATATATAACATATACAACAATAGCACCGTCTGTAAACAAAGCCTAAACAATACTCCCACTCTTTGTTTGCAGGTGCAAAGTAACTGAAAGTAAATGTCTGTTTTCTGTAAACTTCAGTCGTGGTAGAGCCTTGGTAAACATATCAGCCAACTGTGCTTCCGAATTAACTAGATGACTGACACTGAACCTTCTTCTACATGCTGGCGTATAAAATGATATTTAATATCTATATGTTTTGTCCGCTTATGGTGTTCTTCATTTTTAACTAGTCCAATAGCACTTTTGTTATCGACAAACAATTTTGTGGGTTCATTTAAACTCATACCAAGTTCTTGTAGAAATCTTCTTAACCAAACTACTTCTTGGGTAGCGTCAGATGCAGCTATATATTCTGATTCTGTAGTTGAACGTGAAACACAGTTTTGCCTATGTGAAAACCAACTAACAGGTGCTCCAGCTGCAACAGTCACATATCCAGTTGTTGACCTTCTAGTATCTTGGTCTCCGGCAAAATCAGCATCAGAATATGCAGTCCCATTAAGTTCCTTCCCACTGTAGCATAGACCGAAATCTTTGGTTCCTTTCAAATAACGAAATATTCTTTTTACAGCAGCCCAATGTTCTTTATTTGAATTGTTTAAATATCTACTAACTTGACTCACTGCGTACATGATATCTGGTCTTGTTACAGTTGCTAAAAACATTAAGCTTCCTACTGCTTCTCTATAGGGTACATTGTGAATTTCATTACCAGTATGATTTTCTTTTGAAACTTGTAGCACTACGTTCGGATCTGCAGGAACAGCAGTTGGGTTGCAATCTTGCATGTTAAATTTCTTCAGAAGTCTGGTAATATAGCTCTCTTGGTTTAAAAAGATCCTTTTCTGGTCTTTGTTCCTTTTAATTTCGATTCCTACATAATATTCCGGGTTACAAATGGTAATTTCAAACCTGGCACCCATATCGTTCAATATGGTCTGAAGAATTAAATCAGATTTACTTATAATCAGTCCATCATCAAAGTAAAGCGCAAGAAAAACTTCTTCCCCTTCAAATTTGCCATAAAATACACACTTATCAGCTTCTAGTTACTTAAAATTATATGTGGACATAAATTCAATGAATGTTTGGTTCCAACTGGTGACTGTTTTAGGCCATAAAGACTCTTTTGTAATTTGCATACCAAAGTTGAATCATCCTCAGCAAATCCTTCCGGCTGCTTCATGTAGATTTCTTCATGCAAATCGCCGTTGAGGAAAGCAGTTTTCACATCAAACTGTCTAATTTCTAATTCCTTGACAGCTGTCATTGCTAATAATAATCTTACAGAATCATACCTAACCACAGGTGAAAAAGTGTCTTTATAGTTAATACCAGCTTTTTGAGAATATCCTTTTGCACATAATCTGGCTTTGTATTTGTCAATTGTTCTATCAGGTTTACGTTTAACTTTATATACCCATTTACATCCTATTGCTTCTCGATTCTGTGGTAAGTTTACAAGCTTCCATGTTCCATTTCTCTTTAACGAATTAATTTCTTGTTGCATAGCTTGTTGCCATTCATTTTTCTTCTCACTTGTCATAGCTTCTACATACGTCTGTGGTTTATCAATTATCACTGTCGAGCATCCCATATCACAAGTATTATCTCCAAAACGAAGTGGTGGCTTTATGGTTTCTCGATTCCTGAGGCGACATAAATATTCCTCTGGATTTTCCCGTTCCTCTTCAGTGTTTGATAATACTTCATCAGCATTATTATTTGAAGAATGTATATATTCTCCTGGTTTTTGAGCACGTAATTGAAGGTTTGTTATAAAGGGTTTTCTGTGCTGCTTGCCAAACTGACAACTTTGACAGAAAAAACTGTCCGTCTCTTTAATAGGGTCAGGTAGATATCCTTTATTTGACATTTGTTTCAAAGTTTGAAAATTAACGTGACCTAACCTCTCGTGCCATAATATAACTTGATTTACCTCTGCTGCATTCCCTTGTTGAATACGAGGAATTTCAAAGTGCATTTTATAACATTGGTTTGCTAGTTTTATACCTGAAACTACTAAGGCATGAGAGTTTCTAACTTCTATTGTATTTTTGCAAAACATAACTTCGCAATTCCTGTTTGCCACTGCTCCCACTGAAAATAGATTTTTCTTTAATTTAGGAACATACAACGTATTTACCAGAGTACGTGGTACTCTTCTGCCATTTACTGATGCAATAATTTGAACCTTTCCAATTCCTTCTGCTTGTATAAAAGAATTGTCACCTATCTGAATTACTATTGAAGATAGTAGAGGTTCAATATCGGTAAACCATTCCTTGTGCGAAGTCATATGCTTTGACGCTGCACTATCAGCTAACCAAATATCTTCACAACCATCAGCACTAATATTTTTAATTTCTGCACTCAAAGCTTGATTTTTATCATAATAGTTACTACTACCTCCTTGACCTTGGTTTCTTAGTCGTGATCTGCATTCGGACTTGAAGTGATCTCTTATTGAGCAATAAAAGCACACTACGTTTTTCTTACTTCTAAAATTATTTTTCTTAGCTTGCGACTGAGCTGTCTTCTGAGTTTTAACTGCAGCAAAAGCAGTAGATACATCATCTGCTTCACTTAGTCGGAGTTCTTCCTTGAGAAGTCTGGCAGTCAAATTGTCAAACGTTTGTTTACTCTCGTCATAAGAATCCCATGCTGCTGTAAATGGGAAATATTTGGGAGGTAAACTTCCTAGAACTTTAGCTATTTTATCAAGATCTGCTACTTTTTCTCCAACATCTGCTAAGGCTTGTGCCATCGACTCGATTTTGCTAATATGTTGTGCAATGCTGCCTGTCTCGGACTTACGGTAATTGAAAAACTGTTGTTTTAACATCACTTTGTTAACTGCTGACTTCTGTTCATGAATTATTTTTAATCTTGTCCAAATTTTCGGAGCTGTTTCACAGGTCATAACTGTTTGTAACTGACCGAATTCCATCGAAGTTGATATTAAAAGCATTGCTTTTGCATTAAGGTCTTCCCATTCCTTCTTTAATTTGGCGTCGGACGTTTCTCCTGGACGTTCTATCCTTCCATTAACCAAATCTGCGATACCTTCAGCCTTGAAAATAATCTCCATCTGATACTTCCAAAGTTGAAAATTTTTTCCATCAAATTTCTGAATGTTTAGGGATCTAATCTTGTCCATCTTATTATTAAATATCCTCACTGTACTTTCCACAAGCAGATCAAGTAAGTGAAACCTGATGTGACAATGAGACACTTTTTAAATGTCAAACCTTCTTTACCAAAACAAAGTTTTTTTATCTAGCTTCCTGCTTTAGCCTACAAATCACTATTCCCTGTGATCTGGGCCCTTAACCTTTTAGTTATTGCAGTGTTCTAGTGATTATACAGTGAGCGCCAAAAAGCATTGGTCAGTTTTAATTTGTAATAATAATTTATTTGCTTAAATTACACAGTTAATCAAAACTATTTCTTAAAGACTAAGAATGGGAGATTCGCTTATGAAAAATTCTGTCGGATAAATGACTCCCCTCTTGTTGAATGCACTCTTTTAAACGGCGGCCGAAATCTCTCATCACACGTTGCCGCATATCCTGCAGTATAGCTTCAATATTTTCTCGAATAAACATTTTAAGCTTTTCCAGATTTCTTATCTTTCTTGTAAATACTCTGCTCTTCAAGTAATCCCAAAGAAGGCCAAGAAGGGCCACCACAGCAAGAAATCAGTTTATTTGGAAACGATTGTCGTAGGAGATGCGTATTATTTCTTGCGGTGTAATTGGTAGCACCGTCCTGTTGAAACCAATATTCATTTACTATCTCTTCTATTTGCTATAAAAAGATCTTTAAGGCATGTAATGTCTTTGAGATGTAACCGTTACCGTTTCACCAATTTCCTCGAAAAAATGAGCCCCGACAACCTTTGACTATGAAACAGCACACCAAACTGGCACTTTCGGAGGATGTCAAACATTGAAACAAAACTCCCAAGTTTTCTATTTATGAAGAAATCATCATTGATTCCATAGGTGAAGCGTATGGTTTTTTATTAGGTATTGAAACTGACCAATGCTTTTTGGCGCTCACTGTACAACTCATTATAAATTTGGCCAATAGTAATTGAGAATTTTACTTATTTACAAGGTATAGATAAACGGATATACCCTTGACGACGTGGTATAATCACTTCGGTGTTTCGGTGGGTCCAACAAAGCAAAAATAATAGATAATAATAATCTAGAGCCATGATATAATGTAACGTTTGCCTGCAGATCAAATTTGTATTTCCGAATATTAATATAATATTTAAATTTGATCCTTGTTCGACCTCACGTTATCGTAATTTCCCTAATGTCAATGCACGAGGCGATAAGCAGAGCGCAGTGACCGACGTCACGTAAGTACAAAAGTGCGTCGCGCGCTGTTTCTCCCCACTTTTAGAAGCGCTCGAAGTCGCATAAAACGAACGGCGGAGCCGATTCCGAGGCAGATTTTCCCAGAGAGACACAGAGATCCGAACCTACTTCGCCAGCTCTACTTCTATCCCAGTTCCAGATCCCAGTTCCACCTGCCCGTATCCCTGTTCCTGCCGAAGAGAGGTTTCCCCGGAAACACTTGTTTTCCTGAAAACCCGATCCCGACCAGTCACCGTTAATAATATTCCGAACTTCAGCTGATCTGGTGGCTAAATACTGCGCCCTCATCGCTGAAATCATTAATAATTATTCCGAACTTCAGCTGATCTGGTGGCTAAATATTGCATCCCCATCGCTGAAATCATTAATGATTATTCCGAACTTCAGCTGATCTGGTGGCTAAATACTGCGCCCTCATCGCTGAAATCATTAATAATTATTCCGAACTTCAGCTGATCTGGTGGCTAAAATATTGCGTCCTCATCGCTGAAATCATTACTAATTAACTCCGAACTTTTGTTATTTCCCCGAGCCCGGTAGAGTGGAACAACTCCACGAGATGCTCTACTCGACCATTCAGACTAATTAACCAGCTCTAAGAGGAAGCTCTAATATTCCTCGTCAATAACTGTCACTAGGCCCGAGTTTTAAACAAAAACATTGTAATTCGATTCCCCCGGCTAACCGCCCAAATTCCAGCTAATAATATAGGCGATTACGTGACTTGCTATTAATTACTTTGAATACAGAATCAGTTACCTACCTCAAAGTCTTCCACGGCGTTGTAAACCACCGCATCACCTGGGGAACCATCTTCAGAGAGCGTAAGTACGTGGAAGCTGATTCACACGGACCGAACTCGTAGCTCGCGAAGCCCGACCCGGATCCCCGTGGAAACATACACCGAAGCCTAGGCGATAATCGCGGCTGCCCGTGTAGGTGAGAAAATGCATTATCTGTATTAATTTGGCTTCTGTATTCACAGTAAAAACATAAAACAACACGAGGCGCTTGACAGCCGCTGTCAACAAACACGGACTTTCTCGAGGCGTACTCCGAAGGCGCGAGGCGGCACCCGAACGAGTTTAAAAATTCAAACACACAACCCTGTGAAGTAGGCCTTCCTGTGCTCCGACCGTGTGAGGCTGGTTGCCGACGTGCCAGGGACGCAACGTCCGTTATTCAAGAAGATTGTTTATTTGCCAATAATATTCATTTCAGTTATTTGTTGTAAACATAGATCAGTAGAATAAACATTTTAAAAGTCTGTTGTTGATATTTATGCTACGCTGTGATACATATCTGAAAGAACCAAATAATTCTTCGACTGATTTTAAGCTATCCGAGGTGTAAGATTGTAAATAAGCTCTATGAGAGAGCTAGCATTACAGTAATAACTGTCTATTGTAAATTCGAGGTTAGCAGGTTAGGTTTTGCGTCAGTTTTAACACAAAACCTAACCTGATAACGTCGAATTTGACATAGACTTACAGTGCTACCAACATAAACAGTGCCACTAACACAAACAGTGCCAACCTAAGAAATAAAATAATTTATTATTATCGGTCTATTCATTATATAATCGTAACGAATACCACTCGAGCAATCGAAAATAATGATTATTTTTCACTCGTAATTCGACGTAATCCTTAAAATACCACTCGAGCTGCGCTCTCGTGGTTTTTCGCAGATTACGTCTCGTTACTCGGAAAATAATCGATTATTTTCGATGCTCTTGTGATATTATAACTGATTATATGAAGCAGGAGTGAAAACGAAATCGTTCGCATATATTTATTTATCAACAACTACTGTACATTGCTATGGATAACCATATATTACATATACAACAATAGCACCGTCTGTAAACAAAGCCTAAACAATAGGTAATATTTCTAAACAATTTTTTTTATTGAAAAAACTAAGTTTTTATTGAAGAGTCGTAAGTCAAGAAGCTCATGTTGAACAATTGGACATCTCCGTTTTCACTCATTCTTAACTGAAGGTATGTACTTTGAAATCTGATTTGTGGGCGAAGTTAGGCATGGTTGACCTTGACAACAGAGTGGTTCTGATGAAACCATCCCTAGACTCAGCTCCGCAAACTTTTCTTGAGGCGTCTATCACAAGTTTCACACATCGTTCAACTGCCTGTGTGTGAACTGGGAATGTCTTGAATGTTATATCCCAATTAGGGTCTGAGTCACTTTGAATATGTGATTTAATTTCGTCGTCACTGATATCTTTTAATATTGGGTGAGAAGATAAATCACAGTCTCGCCTGTAGAATTCGTCACACTCGAGGTGGTTGATAACAGCAAATGCAACTCTCAGATTGTACTTAAGTGAAAAAAGTCCCACACATGAACTTCAAGAAAGAGTTGCATTTATTTTGAAGTTATACATGCCAATGTGGTTTAGTATTAAAACAAGTAAATACTTTACAGAGTGGCAAAAACGTGTACAAATCAATACAATCTTTAAGGTACCTGCCTGAAGATTTACGTAATATTGTCGACCCTGTGATCGAACGAAATGGCTTCTTCGCTCATCCAGAACATTTAATGTTATCCATGACACAAGGTAATACAAAACGCATAAGAAAGCTCGCACTTCGTCGAATTCTAAAGGCGAGTCAGTTAGATCAAAAGAGAACAACTATCAGAACATTCATGCTGCCAAAACTCAATTTTAAGGCTCAAGACTACTCGGAAATAATTAACTGGATGGTCTGTGATTTATCTTCGCCCCCATTATTGAAAGATATCAGTGACGATGAGATTAAATCACATATTCAGTGACTCGGTCCCTGAGACATTCCCAGTTCACACACAGGCAGTTGAACGATGTCTGAAACTCGTGATAGAAGCCTCAAGAAATGTTTGCGGGGCCGAGTCTAGGGATGGTTTCATCAGAACCACTCTGTTGCCAAGATCAACCATGCCTAACTTCTCCCATAAATCAGATTTCAAAGTACCTTCAGCTAAGAATGAATGAAAACGGAGATGTCCAATTGTTCAACATGAGTTTCTTGGACTTACGACTCTTCGCTGAAAACTTAGTTTTTTCAATAAAAAAATTGTTTAAAAATATTACCAATAGTCTAAAATAATTTGTTTTTAAATATTTAAACTTGTATTCAATAAAAAACAAATATAAAGAACATGTAAGCTGTTAGTATTATTTTTCTTTATTTGTAATTTTTTTCAAAATTGCAATAACTTTGAAGGCAATGGGCGACCGGAAGATGTTGATGGATTTATATAATATTTAAACATTATTTTGTGTGGTTCTAATACGTAAGAATTTGAGCTATTACATTCGGGAAGAAGTTAATTTAAAAATGTTAAAAATTATCGTAAAAATGTAATTTTTCCCAATTTCGGCAAACTTTAGAGCACATGCGCACAGATTTTATTTATTTTTTAACCCTTTTTTAGTCTCCCCAATTCGCAACTTTTCCGCGGTATTACGACTTGCCAAAAAAGTATTTTGTTTTTTCGGCCCACCCTATTGTACAATAAAGGGTGTATTGGATCCACCCCAAAAATTCGAAATTGAGTTTTCAACAGATCTTCACGTTTTACAGTCCCCTGAACCCAAAAAACATGTTTTTGTTCATTAGTCTGTGTATCTGTCTGTCTGTCTGTGTGCGTGTCTGTGTGGCTGTGAACAGAATATCTCAAAAACGGAAAGATGTACCTATGGCGTTGAAATTTTATATATAATTTTTTTGTACTATCTAGATACGACAGCAAGCTTTTGAAGAAAATCGCATAACCGGTAGTATGTGTTTTTTTCGATGTTTTCAAAAATGGCTTTAACAATTTTTTTCAAACTTTACATTCTTATTACATTTTTAATGTGTATTGATGTGAGATAGGTGATCTTCAAGTTAAATATTGGGTTTCTTTTGTTTTGTTTTTTTTTATTAACTCCTATTTTAAATAGAACACATTTTTGAATTAAGCTTAAAATTTTAGAGAAAATCGTACGACACTCATTAATGACCAATAGAAAAATTAGTTCACGAGCCGTAACCACGACAATAAAAAAATTTCTCGGAAATTTTTTGTAGGTAGACCAACCTAACTGTGAGGGTTTGTGGCGTTACGATTTTCTTACCGAATCTGCATTCGAGCATTAATTCATATCCGGAAATTATTTTCGTGCATTCCAACAACGTCCTAATTTGCCCTCGCGTCCCGCTCGGGCAAATTAATACAACGTTGTTGGACCGCACTCAAAAAATTTCCGGAAAGAATTATTGCTCTTATGAGATTATATGTGAAAATTTGTCTTCAACTAACTTTCTATTTTGTACGGTTTCTGTAGAATTTGTAATGTTTGAACATTTTTGACAAATGCTTAAAAATTAAAAATCAAATTTTTGACTAGTTATAAGAACACTGTAAAAGGAAGTTGTGTGCATGTCACACCAGATTTTTACTACTTGATGAAAGGAGCAGAATCTCCAAGCACGCCAACCATATCTGTATGAATTTCTTTAGGTGTTAAACCTTTCTTTTTAAGTAGTTAGGTAGTTTGTTTGTCTATAAAATAACAAAACAAGTGCGGTTACTAGGGGCAACATATTCCAAAGCCATTTATGCTAGAGACAACAAATACTGTATATTCGCCGTAGTTCAGTAGCTGAAGGTTATGTGGAAAATTCTCTGGAGGGTCAATTAAAAATTGCGCAAATGTCGGTAACAACTAAATCCCAGGTAAAAGAATCATCGTCCTTCTCTACTTCTCCTAAAGCTTCAACTTTAAATACACAGTTCAATATTTCATGTTCGAGCCACAACATGGTTTAAGCATCACCATCAATAGTCATGAAAATTCCAACGTTACAATTGATATATATCGCTCAAATTCTTAATATGTAAATTTGTAGAATTGCTCTATTTGTATTAATAAATAACCACTTTCTCTATGTATTATAATTTATATTTCCTGCAAATAATAGAAAACCCGTAAGACACGGAGGTTGGAATATGACTACTTTCCAACTCGAAAATTGATAAGAAAGCTACCACTTTCCAACCTGAACTGTCATATTTTATTTCAATTGTCAAATGAATTTGAAATTGTATACCTTCCAACTTTTCACATTTAAGGTAATTTGATTATTGCTTCATGGCTGTCAATAAATTATAAATAATTGTTTTTAACAACATCGACATAATTAATGAGATAAGGATTTGAAGATATAATTCGTCATTGCATCTATTTTTTCGTCAATATATGTATTTGTAATACAATAAAGCAAACCCGTTCAATCAAGTTCCCCAAATTAGTTTTCAAATGTGTACTGTAATGTCTAGAACGAAAATTCAAGTGTTGTTGTCGTAACAGCTATTGTGGAAAAACATTAAGGATCCGGTGGGTTGACAAATGTTGAAGATAATGTCACTGCACACATTAGATTATGGATTGGACACTTGGAAGCAGATAATTAGGGTCCGGACAGATAAAATGATAACACAATAAGTTCACAAAACCGCAATGGTTGTGAAAACCATTTATAAAAAATCACCGCAAACATTTTTCTCAGAAATCTGACCTTGACCTGGCTGATGAAATAGTCTATGAAGAGAAAGGGAACTGAAAGCTTAAATTATTATTCAGAATTTTCAGTTTTGAAGTTTAAACGCTGTGTTGTTTGCCATCCAGCAGCGTTAGCTATTCTTTCTGCTTCTTATTGTAATATACACTCAGGTGCAGAACAAACAGGTTACTTACTTTTTTTTTAGTTTTTGGTGATAACACCATTTCATCGTTGGTTATTGTTTTTTTATTCCTGCCCAATTCTGGTCTTTGTGTATTCCTTCCTGTCTCTCTAAATCGTTCAATCCTCTTTGAATGGCTGACATTAAGCGCTCTAGCTACATATCACTGACTTCGTTCATCTTTCAGAGAAGCTATAGCTTTTGCACAATTTTTAGCACTTAAAACCGTAATGAAGCGATAATGACAGTAAATCCAAAAGAAACAATTGAAACCATAAACGGTATTTTTAATTTTATTCTTCTCATTAATGAAACAAGTAAGTGAAATATTTTATTTTTTTACACTCTGACAGCGAATTTCATTATAAAACGCCAAGAGTGTTTTCTTATAATTATTAGACCAGTGATGTTACTATTAAAAACTTTCTTTGCACCTAAGTGTATTGGTAATTGGGGTTCGTTCTTCAGGGCAGCCATTCAAATCAAAACTTAATATTTCGGAAAGGATTATACTTCTATCGAGGAAAAATATATAAAAGTTTGAAGTTGTAGATAATTTATAAAGTAGAAAACGTGGTACTTACAAGAGTACGGTTAGTGCGTCATAATTAGCAACAAAGAACATAGAAAGGCATATTTTGACTGCTCCTTCAAGTTAATGGTTAAAAACAATAGTTGAGGTACGTTAATTATATCACAGTAATGTGATTAATAAAATACAAACAGATTAAGATATTTGAAATTTCAGGTATAATTGATTAGAACATATCACAAACATTAAAACATATGGTAGTGGATGGTAACTAAAGAACTAGAAATTCACCATATAATGACAAGCAGGAATTTTGAAAGTCTAAGTTGTAGTATTAGTATTATTGTTGTAATTTATTCTAGGTTTAAAGTTAATGAGGTATGTATAGATATATTTTATGAATTATCAACGTCCGTTCATAAATTCATATAAATAGTCAGTGTTGTTAACCATCATCCTACCGACAAGGGTGCAGTTGCACCCCAAGCCTTTCCTTATTCTACCTACTTTAATATTTTTTGCAATGCTTCTACTGTGTATTTATACTTTCACTGTAGTTAAATCTATTTTCAACATTTAGATGGCTCTTCTACTACTTTTACAGCTCGATGTGTGCCCCGTGTCTATTTTTAATGTCTGTGGTGCGGGTTTTCGTATTTTCGCACAGTTACTGTCTTTCTTGAGTCTTATCAGTTCGGCCAAGCGACTCGAATGTTGGCTTTTGTTTGAACGTGTCTCCTCTTCCTGTCGAATGCCGCGATGGTGTTGTACCGTCTTTGAATTTGTCCTGCGGCTTTACGTTCTTTCAGAATATGGTTGTTTTGGTACTTGGTCCCGCAGAAGTTGCAGATTGTTGTAGTCCAGGCAGTTCTGTGGAGAATGTGTTTCTCGCGCCTAGTTGGCTGATTTTATATGTGCTTCACCTGTCATTCATCGGCACGTGGCCCAAATTCATCTGGGCAACCAGTCCGGGGCTCCTGTGTAAGTTCAGCATTGGCCGTGAAACGCCATCCCCGCGACCGACTACGTCGACATTTTCCTGGTTCGACCTGTTATCACCTGCATTCCAAACTTTGGATGTGTGGGCCTCCGCTTATCTAGATCATCACATAGCGTGCAGAAGAGGCCCAAAGGAAGCTAAGATAAGGTTTTACCTTTTTTTCTTTTAAGTAAAATTATACAAGATGCGATGAGTAAATCAGTGTTAGATGCTCAGCCGATTGCTACCAAATCGGACGTCGGCTGCTATTGTACAGTTCGCTTCATGAACTGCGTACTTGAATAACTGATTTCTCAACCACGGCGTCTAGGTTAATTGCGACCGCATTTAATTTTAAACTGTTGTGGATCGTGTTTGTACGTTTGTTAAGACTATTGTGTAAGCCTTTGTCCTGGCAAGCCGAATGTTATTAAGGTGCACCTTAAATTGGTCAATAATGATTTGAAATGTGTACTACTAATTAACCGTAAATTGGCCAATAGGTCGATTTGTACTAATAATTACATTGTTGTTATATTAGCATTTTGGTGTTATTACTTGTTACTGCTACCTGTGCGTGATTTAAACTTTTATTTCTAAATTATGTGCTGATTGAGTTTACGAATTCTGAGTTGAATGTCTGGATACGCTTGTCGTTAATTAATAAAGAGTCGTTGGCGCCCTTTTAGTTTTTAATAATTTGTTAGTACTTAAAGAGCTGTACGACGTCTTCCTGATTAACCGGCCGGCAACTGTATCCAAGTAGTGATAAAGTTTGTGTTGTTTTGAGAGAATTAACCGACGAATCGATATGGATGCTAACAATATTAAATTTTTATTTTTATAAGCATTTTTTTATTCTGGAGTACACCGCCCCCCCCCCTCTCTAGTGCTCTATGTTTTTTTACGGTTGCACACGCAGGCTCGTGTTGGAAACTTTTCAGAACGTGATACTGCAGCTCTTGCATGTTGGTGTGAATGGCTGTGTAAATACCAATGCATACTTTAAAAGGCATTTTGGTTTCTTTCTGAAAACTGCAGTAACGTATATTGCAGTAGTGGAAAATGCTTTTTGAACCACTAAATAATGCAAGGCTGACCGATGATAAGTTAGAAATGCATCTACTTGTAGAAGATGACAATTTGAAGTTTATACATATTTTAGAGCAGATAGATGATGAAGAAAATGAGGTTGAAGATGAAGATGTGGAAGAAATTGACGATGGAAGAAATGGTGCGGAAAATGTGTCTTCTAGTAAAAGGGGGGATGAAAATGCACCAGGAAACGTTTATAAAGCTAAGACTGGTAAAGTATGATCAAAAGTATCCTTAAAAACCTAAACGCAGTATAGCAAACATTCTAAAAGTTCGCCCTGGCCTGAAGACCTGTAGTTCAACATGTGAAAGTGTAGTCAAGTTTTTCTAGTTAAACTCAGGTGCAAAAAACGGTCCACCTAATATTTTCTACAATTTTTGTTATTGCTTTGCTTCTGCGCTATCGAAGGTCTATGTTGCAGTTAAATTCATTAAAAAGAATGTAGAGAACCAAGGTAAGCGCAATATGAGACATTTCTGTTTATTTATTTAACATTATTAACGATAACAATATTTAAAGGTTACACTTACAAAACAATGTATTTTTCTTTTAGTCAGAAGTAACATATAGACATTTTTAAATTTCATTTATTCGAATTTATTTTTCTAGAAATATTTTAGAAAATTTATTTCGGCTGATTGCAAATGTCTGTTAATATTTTGCACTGAAAAAATTTATTTTGCCAGAGTGCAAACATCTGTCAATAGTTTGAACATACAATTTTATTTGAATGTATCTGAAACCTCTTACAAATTTTATTTTGCCAGAGTGCAAACATCTGTCAATATTTGGAACATTGTAAAAACGTTTCAACCTAAAATAAGTGATTTTTGATTTCACCACTGTGGTAAATCTAAAATGTAAGTAACTCTGTGACTCCTTTCGATTTTATTAAATTATGAAAATCTACAGAGATAACTGATAGTTTTCAAGTATGTAATAGTACTTTTCACTTTTAAAAAATGCTTGAGTGTGATGTGAGTTATGTTTAACCCTATTGACACAACACGATGTGCCAATTTAAACAACTCTTGAACTAGTTCTCTTGTTCTTAAAAGTTGAGAACATTTTAAACATGTCATTTTAATAGATTTCAGAGTTTTCTTAATATTGGCACACTGGAAACGTGTTTTAATATGAAATGAGTGATTATTTATTCCATTCACAAAACTAATACAAAATTTACTTAACCCTGTAACTTTTTTGATTTTATAAAGTTGTGAACATCTCACAAAATTAGGTACTTCTGTTGAAACTAAAAACTCTTCACTGACTTCTACGCATCACGTTAAGTAAGGGATGCTAACCACTCACCGGTGTTAGTGGTACAATTACTTTGCTAAATTTCGTAATTTGGGATTATACCAGCGTGGATGATACCATGAAATACAGATAATCGGTTAATGTACTCAAAAAGGTTCGTGCATTCATCTTAATACACATTATACTAATAATAATGATGTGGTCTGAACTCATAATCTGCAGAGGCCCAAATGTACGGAAAATGGTTCCAACATTGGTGGTACGGAATGACAAGCTATTGCTGAACAAACCTATTAGACTGGACACAATCCAACGTGTATTACTATCAGTGTCGGGAATTTTCCTTATTGGGGAGGACCTAATCCCAATAATCTAAATATTTTAACAGGTAAATGTTAACTATAGCAGGAACGATATACAGCCCTGTAGGAGTTCCTTATAAAATAAAATGTTTTACATAAATAAACGAGGCGTGTATTTGCAGCTGTGGAAGGCGGTTTCGAAGCAAGCTCTTGCTTTACTAGAAATTCTGCCCTGATGACGTTTTCGCCAAGACCTGGGAGGAGCAAGCAATTAAAGATGTTGCAAAATTACAGCCACGCAGATGTACAATGGCGAAATCCAGATGGTTCTAAGCCACGGAGATGAACAGTGGCGAAGTCTAGATAATTTTAGCTTTCAGCGACCCAAGAGGCTAAATTCAATCCGACGTCGAATGCAATATTTTTACTTCCTTTTACGATAAAGGAAGTATTGGATTCACCCCAAAAATTCGAAATTGAGTTTTCAACAGATCTTCACGTTTTAGAGTCCCCTGATCCCAAAAAACATATTTTTTTTTATTGGTCTGTGTGTCTGTCTGTGTGTCTGTCTGTCTGTCTGTGTGTCTGTCTGTCTGTGAACAGAATATCTCAAAAACGAAAAGAGGTATGGCGTTGAAACTTCATATATAAGTTTTGTGTACTATGTAGATAAGACAGCAAGCTTTTGAAGAAAATCGCATAACCGGAAGTAGGTGTTTACTCTTGTGATTTTTCAGTTTTTTTCGATTTTTTCAAAAACGGCTCTAACGATTTTTTTCAAACTTCACATTTTTATTACATTTTTAATGTGCATTGACGTGAGATAGGTGATTTTCCAGTTGAATACTTCTAAAGTGGGTTTCTTTTGTTTTTTTTTCTATTTTTTTATTAACTCCTATTTTAAATAGAACACCCGGTATATTATTACATTTTTGAATTCTGCTTAAGATTTTAGAGAAAATTTGTCTCTTCAACTAACGCTCTATTTTGTACCGTTTTTGTAGAATTCGTAATTTTTGAAAAATTTTGACAAATGCTTAAAAATTAAAAATTAAATTTTTGACTAATTATAAGGTCACTGTAAAAGGAAGTTGTGTGAGTGTATCACACCAGATTTTTTTCAATAAAACTCTCTCACAGAAAGGCAGGTGGAACTCGGGCATGTTTTAATCGGAAAATGTTTAAATTTAGTTTAGCACTGCAGCTTTACATAAAAACAAAATCCTCGACTGCATTACTCGAATCGTTCTTGTCCCAAATTGTATCATCCAAATTACCGAGAAATAATGAACCAGCCTCCTCTAAGAAGGTAAATAACCACGGCCCGGCGCCAAGACGTCGAACCGCGCGCTTCAAAGCGCTACCGCCTATAGCGGCCTCCCGGCTTCTAGTCTGGCTACGGAGTAAACCGTGAGAAGTCTTATATTCAGCTGTGGCATTCAAGATCCGCAAGTACGGAACGAGATTACAGGCTTGCGCGTAACTTTGAAATCTAAAAGATTCTAACAAGTTTTTCACAGCAATGAAAAGAAGTATCCGGAGTCTTCTAGTGGAAAGCTAAAGAAATGAAAAATTCTTCATCATACTACTCAGTCCGCTTACTAAGTTCAATAGGAAACCTATACAACAAGCTATTAAAAACTAGGCTGGAACAAGAAGTGGAAAAAAGTAGGTTTTGTCCGAGTCACTTTCGATTTCGCACAAACCGTTTCATACTACAAGCAATAAGTAATATGATCGGAAAGGTAAAGGAGTTAAAACGGAAACGGATAGTGATGGTGGCAGTTAACATTAAAAATGCAAAGGAATAACATACGATTTAAACTTATGGGACAAGAAATTTCTAGCAAAAAAATTATGAATGTATTATTTATGTATGTATTATTGCGCACTTCATTTTACAATGCTCGACTTGCCCCGGATTCGGGTTACAAATTTGGAGCTCACCTTTTGTGTTTGCGCAGAAACCATTGTGTGAAGTGTGTCATGGTGGTGTGTTGACTTTGTTACTCTATCTCTTAGGTCTGTGGTTCTGAGTAGAGCGCAGTTAAATTGGTGCTCAGCTGTGAATGGTCTCACAGAGCTCGATACAAATCGCCAAGGCTGCGGAAAAATTCCGGCCCCAGCGGGATTCGAACCGAGGACTTGCTTAATGTAAGCCTAGCGCCTTCCCAACTGTGCTACCCGGATTTCTCATCTTGAATGATAAAATGATATTTGGATAATACACTACGCTGTTGCGAAGACAAAGAACAGACTCTGCGCTCTCACTCGAGTAATGTAAAATGTGGGAGACCTTCAGGCTTAAAACGGAGGGCATTATATAAAGTGTCTAATTCGTCGTTCAACATGGGGTACCTGTTTCTAGGGGTCACCAGGATAAAAAAAATATAGAAATAGTATGCTTATTACCACGCAAAGAAGAGCCATATGAAAAGTTACAAATGTACCTATGTAGAATTATATATGCAATAGCGATACCAGCTATTACTGAGGCGCTTTTAATTGTCCCACTAACGCAGGAGACAAAAAATGTACACCAACATTCACTCGACGAAGGTGAGAGAAGAGGAGCGAGGGAGGACACTCGATATGTGGCAAGAATAATCGACTACAGAAGGCGATGTAGATGGGGTTCGGTATAGCTATAGAGACAGAAAAATCTCTCTACTATTGTTAAGTAGCAAAATACGTTCGAATGAGATGCACAGAAATATAAAGACTATGATAACAAAGGAGGAAGAAGAGCAGGGAGATAGACAAAAGAGGTATAACCTAGAAAGTAGATATATTTTTCCTCGTAAATTTATTAGGCAGTTATCTGTTTTGTTTCATTTAATTACTTAATACCGTAATACGTTCCTGAAATATACATTCGTAATTTTTTAAAAAGATCTAGAGATGGAGGTGATTTTTGATCACGCCTCTCATTTCCGTCCGCCACTGCGCTCCGCATTACAGGCCGACGGGTCACAACCCGGGCGAAATGCCTACTGTTGCGATACGTCTAACGTTGGGGGTTTCACTTCGATCCGAATTTCGCGATACACTGATTTAGAGTTCTACTTGAGAAATTAAAGACTTCAGTAGCTTAAAATATGTTTATTTACAATTTATTCGGAAGCGATCTATCCGCTACCGAGGTCAGTTAAGATCTGCCTTCACCAAAATTACCGCCTTTACAGGTAAACTTGTAAAAGCTATTTATATTATGAAAACCTGCAAATTGTTGCGGTCCCACGCAAAGAGGCACGTAAAAGCAATAATATTTACAATTCATGTCCGGCCCTTTTTCTGGAAGTACCTGTGACACTGTTCGGCACGTTTTCCCAGGACAAGTATTTTGCTAACTTCGTCCTTATACAAAATTACATTTGAGTTAGACACTAAGCTAAGATAATATATATTAATTACTAAAGTCCATTCTCAATATAGTCTTAGAGTTTATCATGTTACGGTTAGGATTCCTAACAGTTGCCCCCCCGATAAAATGTCTGTTGGGGTTCAACACACTCGCGTTTGATCGCACACAAGACGCACTGTTTTACTAAGCAATACCAGCTGCATCTCGAGATTTATAGGTCTATATCACCTAAATCTAATTTAACTACCTTACATGAATAATTTTCAAGTATTCTGTCGTAGTCGTCAGTAAACTCTCTCTGCTAAATTAATTACACAAAATAACGTGACAAAGAATCAACATTGGAACACTTTTTCCCTGGCTTGTAAACTACAGTAAAATTTAGGGTTTGCAATATTAATGACCAACGCAAAAGTCTACCGTTTTTGTTACTCATTTGATTTAGCCACTTGAGTGGGCAATGATCGGTTTCGACCGTGAAATGGCTTAAAAATAAATATGGCTTTAATTTTCCCACAGCCCAAATTAAAGCTGCACACTCTAGCTCACTCGCGCTATATGCTTGTTCTCTGTCAGTCAACTTTTTGCTCAAGTATAGCACCGGATGTTCTTCGCCTTTTTCATTTCGTTGCGAAAGTGTAACACCCATCCCTCTCTTAGAACAATCAGTTTGTACGATAAACTCGCTGTTAAAGTCAGGTGCCCTTAGAACCTTACCGCTCATTAACTCGGTTTTCAGCCGTTGAAATGACGTTTCCTTCTGTTCATCCCATTCCACTCTGGTTTTTCCATTTTTGCGCAACGCATCTGTGAGTGGGCTCGCAATATCTGCATACGTTGGAATATAATGGTGATAGTACCCTGTTATTCCCAGGAATGCTCTTATGTCACGTTTCGTCTCAGGTCGCCGAAAATTTTGAATAGCCGCTACTTTCGCCTCAGATGGCTTCCTGTAACCTTGGCCAATTTTGTGTCCTAAGTACACAACCTCGGCTTTTCCCCATTCACATTTCCTCGCCTTGATTGTTAATCCTGCTTTATGCATAACATTAAATACTTGGCTCAGGTGTTCTAGATGCTCCTCCCAGCTATTTGAATGTACCGCGACGTCGTCCAAAAATGGTTCAGCAAACTCACCCATTCCTTCGAGGATGGTATCCATCAACCTCTGAAATGAAAATGGTGCCGATTGCAAGCCGAACGCTAAGGTCACTGGCTCAAACACTCCTCGATGTGTGATAAAAGCGGCGTATTTACTAGCCCTTTCTGTCATTCCTATCTGCCAATAGGCCCTAACCACATCAATTAGACTGAGGTACTTTGCCTTGCTGCATCTCTCCACACATGCTTCTATATTTGGAACTGGGTGCTGTTGCGGCACTGTAATTGCATTTAGGGCTCGGTAATCAATCACAGGTCGTGGTTCTTTTCCCTCTGCCTCTACAATTATCATAGGTGACGAATATGCACTGTTACTGGGCCCTTACTCCTAATTCCAACATTTTGTCGATTTCTTGGTCGATAATTTCCCGCACTCGCTTCGAATGAGAATACGCCCGTGTCCTTATAATCTTCTCTTCTTTTAGCGCGATGTCATGTTCGATCAGATGAGTTCGCCCTGGCCGATCAGAAAATAATCCTGGAAATTCGTTTATTAACTCCTCCAACTCTTTCCTTTGGACTCCGGTCAGTTGTCCTACTCCTTTCGCTTGATCAATCACTTCAGAAGCACTTAGCATTTTTGAGTGGTCAATTTCCAAGTCAGGAATTTCGATATCAATTCTATCTTCCCCTGGTTGAATTAGATTGATCGCGACCACTTCTGCTTGCGCATAATATGGTTTTAATAAATTCACATGAACTAAATTTTGCCGTCGTTTGCCGGAAGGTTCTTTAATAATGTAATTCGTTTCTGATATTTTTCTAACGATTTCCTTTGGCCCTGTCCACTGCATTTGTAACTTGTTTGTCCTCGCTTGTTGATAAAGCATTACTTTGTCGCCAATATTGTAATTTACCATCTTCGCATTCCGGTCGTAGTAAATTTTCGACCTGTTTTGCGCCTCCAACATTGCGATTTCTGCAATGTCCTGCATTCGCTTTAACCTCTCCAACAGGTTTAAAACATAAACGACCACTGGTTCGTTGGTTTCTTTACCAATCCACAAATCCTTTATTAAATTTAGTGGTGAACGAATTTGTCTCCCATACACCAGTTCTGCTGGGCTAAACCCATGCGCTGCGTGTGGAGCACACCTCAAGGCGAACAACGCTTTATCTACATATGTGTCCCATTCGTTCCCATGCTCGTAACAAAAGGCTCTCAAGATTCGCTTATAGACTCCATGGAATCTTTCTACCGCATTTGATTGTGGGTGATAAGCTGAACTGTGAATAATTCTTATGCCGCACCTATCGAAAAACTCAGATGTCAGATTACTTGTGAACACGGTCCCCAAATCCATCTGAATCTCCGCCGGAAAACCAACTCTAGAAAAAATATTTAATAATCCATTCACCACCGACTCCGAATCTGCCACCTTCAATGGGATTGCATCAGGGAACCTCGTTGCGCTGCAAATTAAC
This sequence comes from Agriotes lineatus, assembly GCA_940337035.1. NCBI lineage: Eukaryota > Metazoa > Arthropoda > Insecta > Coleoptera > Elateridae > Agriotes > Agriotes lineatus. Next base: position 78,957 of record CALNHX010006145.1, read on the forward strand.
GTTAACAGATAACGATTTCCCTTCTCTGTTTTGGTTAATGGTCCCACGATGTCAACATTCACTCGCTTGTAAGGCTCTGTGATTATAGGAACTTGGCACATGGGTGCCTTCTTTCGGTCCGTCGATTTCCCAACTCGCATACAGACGTCGCAACTTTTCACCTTTGCCTTGACGTCTCGGCTTAACTGGTTCCACCAATAGTGTTGTTTTATGCGGTTGATCGTTTTATTCCTTCCAAGATGCCCCATCCACATATTGTCGTGTGCAATCTCTAGCAATTTCTTTTGTAATTGCTTTGGCACTATCACCTGTTCATAGCTCCGCCCAAGTTTATCCGTGAATCTTCGGTGTAAAATTCCACTTGCGATATAAAATTTTGCTCCATTAATTTCTTTCTTAGAGTCCGCCATGTCGAAATACTCTTTTAGTTTCGAATCCTCCAATTGTAGTTTCCGTAAATTTGTTGGTGTTAATTTCGTGATGTCGGAAAAATTAACCTCCGATTTCGGCACCGAAATCAGATCGTTGCTTTCTTGCCTCGGGTTTTCGTGTTTCACCTCCTCTAAGACAGTTTCTTTTTCTGGCTTGTTTCCCTCTACAGCCTTCTGCATTTCTACAGTAGCTTCCTTCTTAGCTTCCTGGAATTTTTCTTGTTCCAGTATTTCTTTAGCCTTTGCTCTGGTTAGCGCAAAAACTTGCTGGATTTCCCCATCCTCCTTATTTTTCATCAGTTCCCATGTTCGGTTTGATAATAAGTAAGAATATCCACCAGGCAGATAATTTGTAACAGCTGCTTCTGTATTCACTTGAATTTTAGGCAAATTCAGTTCAATTCTTGCAACCGGTAGCGCTTTACTTTCCTGGCTTAAAACCCCTTGGACATTTACATACTTTCCTGTGTAATCTTCGGGTTCTATTATCCTTGAATGCACAATATCGTAGCTTGCGGCACTGTCTCTAAGAATCATGCATTTAATGCCATTTACCTCGGCGTTCATTGTATATGGGTCAAAGAGCCGTTTTAAGTCGCTACCTGATTCTATTGTTGTCAATACAACTTTCGCTTTCGGGCACTCCGGAGAATTCTTAAAATGTCCTAAGCCTCCACAACTATAACATTTAACTGGTCGACGCCTGTCGAAACTACTTTTGTCCAGGGCTACAGGGTTACTGCCCTCGCCTGCCGTTTGTTTTGGTTCTAAATCCTTCTGGGTTGCTGACCCAGATTTGTGGTCTAATCTTCCCTTCTGTGTTTTAAAATTATTATAATGTTTCTCCGAACCAGGACCTCTTTTTATTAGGTAGGTGTCTGCGTGTTCTGCCGCTTCTTCCACCGTTTTTGCCTTATTGCGGTCTTCCACCCAAAATTTCATTTCTCCAGGTAATGCACTATAAAATTTTTCTAAACACATGAGTTGCACCAATTTTCCGAAGTCGTCTATTTCTTCGCTCCTGATCCACTCCTGGAAGTTTGTTTTTAATTGATAGGCAAATTCTGCATAACTCTGATCCGCTTTTCGTTTTCCATAACGAAATTTGGTCCTAAAAACTTCTGCAGTCAGCTGGTATTTCTTAAGCAAACTAGCTCGCACTTTGTCGTAATTCTTGCTGTCTTCCTCCGATAAGCGGGCAACAACTTCATTCGCCGCTGTTGATAAGACGCTTGTCAACCGTATCGGCCACGTTTCCTTTTCGAATTGTAGCTGGACACAAATCCTTTCGAAATTTGTTAGAAACAATCCCATGTCGCCATCGTCCTTAAACGGTTGTAATTGCTTCGTCATGTTTAACGATGTGTTCTTAATTACGCTGCCATGATTTATTCCATTTCCATTCTGAATTGGAGCTTGAGCCTGCGCAATTTTTACCTGTGCATCCAATCTAGCTATTTCTAATTCCTCCTCTATCCTAACTAACGCTAATTTTTCTTCCCGCTGTCTTGCTTCGAGCCTTTCTTTTTCTTCCCGTTCTCTTGCTTCGAGCCTTTCTTTTTCTTCCCGTGCTCTTGCTTCGAGCCTTTCTTTTTCTTCCCGTTCTCTTGCTTCGAGCCTTTCTTTTTCTTCCCGTTCCTTTGCTTCTTGCTTTTCTAACCTGCCTTTCTGAGGATTTCCCTCCCAGATATCTATTTCAATCCTAATTTCTCCTGCTGTATAACTAGCATTAACAAATTCCTGAATTATTTCTGCCTTTCTCTTTTTCTCAGGCAGCTCAAACAAATTAGCAACGTATTTTAATTCTCCAACGGTAAAAATATTAAATTCAGAACACATGGTTCTATCCTTGTATAAAAATTTATAAACGCGAATAAATTTCGTCCTACAAGCCAAGATTTCGCGAAATGCGTAAACTCTTTGTCCCGATTGTAACAATAACTATTTTACAACCTATTATTCTTATTTCACGTTCACTGACAACTGTTCCAGCAATACTTGAAACCAATAAAATCAAAATTCTACTAAGCAACACCTTACTATATACAATAATAAGACCAATAAATTCTCGAAAATACAAACAAGTATTACTTACATATGCACTGCAATTCCTGGTTTCCCCGTGTTGTCGTCCTCGTGTTGTGTTGCCACGCCGCTGTTTCCAGACACCGCCAATGTTGCCGACGTTGCCTCAGCCTTGCACGCCTTCCGGTTGTTCCTGGGTTTTCCTTGACGCCGCCCCAAGTACTCGCCGTCCCCTGGTTTGTCCTCGCCGCCGTGTTCCCTTGCGCCCTCACCAGTTGTACTGCTTCACGGTTGTCCCTGGGTTTATCTCGCCGCCAAACTGCTCCTTGACGCCGCTCCAGTGCTCACCGTCCCCTGGTTTGTCCTCGCCGCAATGTTCCCTTGCGCCGTCACCAGTTCTACCACTTCACGATTGTCCCTGGGTTTATCTCGCCGCCAAAATGATCCTTGACGCCGCCTCCCGTTGTAACCGTCTCCTGGTTTGTCCTCGCCGCAATATTCTCTTGCGCCGTCACCAGTTGTAGATCCTCTAATCTTCCAGCGTTTTCTTCTCGTAATCCGTTCGTTGCTTCAGGACCAACGTCGAAACAAAAGAAGTTCTTTTGTCGTGGGATTTATTAATTGGACACAAATCACCACCGCTTGACACCACTGTTGTGATACGTCTAACGTTGGGGGTTTCACTTCGATCCGAATTTCGCGATACACTGATTTAGAGTTCTACTTGAGAAATTAAAGACTTCAGTAGCTTAAAATATGTTTATTTACAATTTATTCGGAAGCGATCTATCCGCTACCGAGGTCAGTTAAGATCTGCCTTCACCAAAATTACCGCCTTTACAGGTAAACTTGTAAAAGCTATTTATATTATGGAAACCTGCAAATTGTTGCGGTCCCACGCAAAGAGGCACGTAAAAGCAATAATATTTACAATTCATGTCCGGCCCTTTTTCTGGAAGTACCTGTGACACTGTTCGGCACGTTTTCCCAGGACAAGTATTTCGCTAACTTCGTCCTTATACAAAATTACATTTGAGTTAGACACTAAGCTAAGATAATATATATTAATTACTAAAGTCCATTCTCAATATAGTCTTAGAGTTTATCATGTTACGGTTAGGATTCCTAACACTACATATGTTTTTTGTTCTGGCCGATTTTTGGCAAGGTGAAAAAGCGGAATATGAATTTGATGAAGAGGGCGCCTAATAGAGAACTGGCCGCTTGTTAACGCAGCGCGGCGCCCACAAAGAGCGTCCCAGATATTTCACGTTCGCCGAGCAAGATTTTAATCTGCGGTGTCGCTGGGACTCGAAAGTTATTGGAAATTTGCAGGGGGATGCGTTCGCTCCTAACAATGCTCGGATTGTTCGGGAAGATATTGTGGAAATGGCGGCGCATTTCGTGCCGGGTGCAGGGATTCGCGACTTTAGGGAAGCTTCTGAATGGGGTAAATTGTGCAAAATTAAGAACGCAGCCGTGTCTGTCAACCGTTCTTTGAGATGAACATTTAGAATAGTAGGCGTCTGATAGTAGCCGGAGCTAGAATAAGGTATAAGATTGCGTAGATTAGTAAAAAAATATGTAAATAAATGCAGATTCTAGATACTTAACATTTATTTGTATCTGGATACATTTACCACTACAATCGTACTTTCTTGACTGAGATACGAGACTTTAAGGTGCATATCTGAACTTTCCTAAATTGTATGCATCTCTACCAAATTTTAAATTAAAATTGCTGAGTTTCAGTCAAAAGCACAATCGTAAAACTACAATATAGGATAATAATACTGCGAGCGATGGTTTGCACTAAAAACTAAATAAAAGTCATCGAATAAAATTAAAAGTGTAGGAGGGAGAGTTTCTCAAGGGATTTATAGTAGGTAGTAGAAACTACTGTGTGAATGGAAATTCTAACGGGAGCTATTATTTATTGGAACGGCCAAAAAACACATGGAATCAGCTGGCTGGGTAACGTAACGCTGTTACCTGATTGAAAATAAAAGGGGGGGGGGGGATAGCCCTAAGCAGCACAGAAGACGTCAGATACAAATTTTTAAATAAAGATTAAAATCACCGGATACTCACAATTCGCGATTCGCGTTATCTATTCGCCTTAAGGATTTTAGAATTCGGGCCTGGCTTTTGGTATTTGCGGTTAGCGTGGCTCGGCCTTTCCGTTTCATGCTGTAATACAGTTCAGATAGCTGCGATTCGTCACTCCACAGAGTCTTGGCTGTTTTGACTTACCGCCGGCGAATTTAACAGAGGCAGAATCTTCAGGATAATTGTTGAAACGTAAAAAGCTTAAATGTTTTTTAAGTCTTGGATTGATCGATCTGCTAGTTCTACCGATATAAATTGTTATTTCAAGATTCACAGGTGGTACAAGAGTCTGTAGATACCACTCTGATGTAGACCACATGAACTGTCCTTAATTTTGAAAAAAGTGTGACTGCGAGTTTTAAGGATGAAAAATGACATTTTAAGATTACATATTTTTTAAATATTGGAGCCGGTACAAGAAGGTTGGCCTATGAAAGGGACAGAGAAAAATTGGTTGGTAGAGTTATATTGCTGCACAGAGAAGTATAATCAGCAAGTGGTTGTTTTTAAATGTTTGTTGAGGATAGTGGTCAAAGCAATTTGATTAATAGTAGCAATCTCTGCCTCACAATTTGGTTTAGAAAGTGGGATAGACAATATCTGATGAAGCACTGTGGAAGAAGGATTGTAGATGTTGTAAGTTATTGCAGTCTTCTCAATTGTTTTGGTAAAATCTAAGACGGGAATTGTTATGGAATTCAATAGTGCATTTTGTTCTACGGTGAATGTTATTAATAAAATAAAAAAAACGTACTACCATTTAACTAAAACTCACCAAAATATATTCGACATGCCAAGCACAACTCACAACGTGTGTTCAGAGTGGAGGTTATAGTGGGCTGTATGATTTTAATTTGGACAATTGCAGGATAAGTCTTAGAGGTGCAGGAATTAGAGAGGGTTGCAAACCAACGGTCTCGTGTAGCCTCAAACGAGATGATTAATAGACTTAATTTCCGTTGGAGCAGATGTTCGGTGAATACAGACAGATGTTAAAACTGTATTATTTATTGACTAGAAAAGTTCCTATTTATATACATAATACTATGACTTAAATTACAAGGTTCAGATTATTTGCCCCAGTTCAGCTCGCATATGCACTTGAGTTTTTAATTTCATAACAAACAGATAGCAAGTTTGCATAATTGCACTTTGTTCACCGGGTCATTCGACCAATGCTGACAAGAACTGCTGACAGTTTTATTGCACCCTTCCGCATGTAACAGCAACTTACGAAATGTATGCATTTTTAATTTTAAAAGTTAAAATTATGTTTTGGTTCCTAAACAACGTGATTCAAAAACAACCGATGAGAAAGACCTCAGCTAACCAAGAAGGCAGGTCTCATTCCATAGACAGGCCATCATTCTGTTTAGACAATGTGTTCTTAAATTGAAAGGTTTTGTTCTAGTTAAATATTTAAACGTTAAAATCCTTTTTCTACACTGATCGTCGTCTAAATCGGAGTTAATAAGTTTATTTTTACATTCTAGGGACACCTGAGTGAACAAATTGCAAATATGAAAACTGATCAAAATTGAGTTAGGAAGAATTTCTAAATTAGTTATATTTATGAATCAACAATAAATATTTTGGAAAACGATATTTAAAATAGTTAACCAAATTAAAAGTTATTTTGATAGGTCTAACTGTCATGCTAACGAAACTAAGAGTCATTTAAACATAATTTAATATTATTTTAACTGAAGGAAAGTAGTTTATAAGAGGTCCAGTCCTAGAAAATAAATAGTAGAAATCGCTTTAATAAGACTAAAATTTGTTTTATACGTATTGTTTTATTCTCTGCAATTTGTTTCATTACCAGTCCCGTTGTGTTCACCATTTCTATTTCTTTATAGACTGCTCTGCTCCACATAATTTCTTGTCCACCTTTTCACTGACTTTCCCAAGGATTACTTTCTAACGTCATCCTATCGATGTTGTTCGTTTCCTTCTTAGTAAGGGTCCAGCCCAGTTTCATTTCCGTTTTCAGATTGCTAATTTTACTTGTATTTGCTTGGCTCCTCTCAACAGTTTCTCATTGGTAGCGAAATCTGTCTAACAACCTTCGACGACATATATTGAGGAATACTTGTAACTTGCTATTTGTAACACCGGAAACCTTCGAGATTTGGAAACCGTAGAGAACCACATTCTTATTGATCACTTTTAGCCAGTGTGGACTGTTAGATATGCCTTTTAAAGTTCCAAATTCTAACTTTTCTTATTCCGTGGTCAATATGTCTTCTTTCCTACCCCCACTTGTTGTTATTATACTCCTTAGATAACATAACTCTTTTACATTCTTAATTGATTAGTTGCATACGTATAGTTGTTGTATATTGATCGTTCCAACCTTCATTGTTTTTGTTTTCGAAATATTTAGCTCAAGGCGAAGCAACTTTATCTGTTCTACATATCTTTGTACGTAGGTGCCAAAATACATGTCATCAGCATAGTCTGCTCTAGATCAAGTTGTTGCTAAAATTTCTATAAAATGCCTCTTCCTTGAAAGTGTGTGTTTCTCATGATCTAGTCTGGCATTAAATTAAACAAAGGTGAAGACAGTGGGCAATCCTGCTTTACCCCTTTTAAGATATGAATGTCGTTACTACATTTGTCTTTATGTACCACTTGTAATGCGAATTCTCCCGTGCCCTAGACTCTACTTTACTGTGAATTTAGATTACCCTTTGTTTGCTAGTTAACTCAGTCGTAGAAGTATAAGACCCGCTCTTACCTCAGTGCAGCTAAGGGTAATATATACTATTGCTCTTGCCGGTCGGCTTGCGATCACTAGAATGCTGTAATTGTACATGCAAATAGATAATTGTTATATACGCTATGAATAGTAGAACGAAACAGTTCACGAGCTTAATGCTGAATCTACAAGCAATGCTTAAATTCCGCACTCGAATTAACTGAATACGGTCCTGACTCCATTAGCTTGAAATCAGCTGAAGCGATGTATCAACAAGATGATCCAGCGCTTTGTCCTGGCTCAGATAATTCAGCAAGGACGCGCAAATCGCCTTTGGGCGCGTCCTGGTTCGTTGCAGCTATTCCACAAGGCGTTGCAATAGCAGTTAATTGCTAATACGGCTTTGGGTTTTTCCAATCTTCGTGGGCCGTACATTTACTCGTAAAATGTAATTATAGGAACTAAACTTGCATTTATTTCGTAGCAAGATGTTCAGGAGATAAGCTCCGTGTTTGCAAAGTCGACTGGCTTTCTTGAAGCTCGAATGGCAGCCGGAATAGAAGCTTCTGCCTATGAACTGCAGCTGTATCTCTTAGATGCTTGCCCAAGCTGGCACTTAGAATACTTCGCGTGGCGTGTTTGATTTCGGGAGACACGCACAGGTCGCTTATTCGTGAGCGACTCTCCCCCGCTGTCTCCAACGCGCCAAGTTGCCCCAAACCGTTACGTCACTGCGACGCCTGCAGTTCTAATAATAGCACCCGAGATCAGTATTCTGCTGGCTTGCACTTCACTAATCGAGTGCGCGGCATATTCGTTGCAAGTTTTAAATACACAATACGTTTTAAACTAATTATTACAATCTAAGAAATACAATTTAGTTTTATTCCTAGCAGAATAATGGTTAAATCTACATATAAAAGTCATATAAAGTGGAGTTTTTCATTCTATAGATTGCAATATGGTTATTTCTAGGGTGTTACAATAGTCCACACATGATTCATTAAGTCTGAAACCGGCTTGCTGTGGTCTTATAATTGGTTCGAGTTTGTATGGTGGTTTTGTCGATTATATTTATTAGAGTAATGCCTCGTCAGTTGCAGCACTTGGAAATATTCCTCTTTTTAGCTTAAAGTTGCGCATTCTTGGATTGCCCACTTAATATGCTGGATTTTTTTCATCTCTTTATCTGGTCTTCATCTGACGTGATAATATCTCCTTGTTCGTTTCTGTTTGGTTGTCGATAATACGATTTGTTTGCAAAATTTTTGGTTATCTGCTACTTTTCTTAGATATTTTAGCTTCTTCTTGTGCTTGTTGTATCCGTCCACCGTAACTTGATTCGTCTTTCTGCTCTTTTGACTTTTTTGTTTATCTTATAAGGTTGCTCTGCTAGATGTTGCTTTCTTTCCGATGTGTTGGTAGTGTGTAGATAATTGTTAGCTTGTTTTCTCTCTTCTATTATAATCTATGTGTCATTTGATATCCACTATTCTCTTATGTTTTTTTGGGTCGTAGCAGGGTCGTGTAGAGTGGTTTTGTGATTTTCTAGATTACTATCTGTTGTGACTGTACTGGGTTCAGGGTTATTACTTTAGAACAGTTTTCTAAAGTCTCGGCGTATACATGGTTTTTCTGAATTTCTCCAAATTGAATTTTCTTCTAGGTAGATTAGTATATTTTCGTTTGGGTGCCCGTAATTTGATTTTTATAACTCCTATCAGAAGATGGTTGTTGGTTGCTATATCTGCCCCTCTATTATTGCTTACGTCAAGAAGTGAGTATCTCCATTCCTTGTTTATTGTTATATGGTTGATATGATTATGAGGTTGTTGATTATAGGATTCTCATGTGATCTTATGTAAATATGTCTTTTATGATAATAGCGACTCTCCGATACATAAATTGTGGGTTAATTATGTCAATAGTTGTCCGTTGATGCTACGCCTGCCTAGAACATGTCTACGCATAACTGTTTTAATGTCCGCGTAGTCTTCACCTATCTTGGCGTTTAGGTTACCCTTGACAACTAGTATATTTCCCTCCTGCATCATCGTTAAGTCCGTTTCCTTAGCTGAAAACCTTGTTCTGATCCTTGTGTCAGTCCTATAAGTGTAGTCTAGTTCGGGGCGGCCCGAATATATCGATGCTTTTCCATACGCCGTTTCTATGTCTCCCTTTCTCGTTCATGCTAGTCCGCTAAGTTCTAGAACTTGGATTTTGTACCGGTCCATTTCTCCGGAGTACGTTTGCAGGTTTCTAATTATCCAATTAGAGAAACCTCTGCAGGGGAAAGCCGGACTGATATACAGTTGACAACTCTTGGTATGAAGATCCCGAACACGATTTGAAACATTAGAAAGCTGTTAACATTCATAGGTCTCCTTCTAAAGCTTGAGAATGTTAAAGTCCGTACAAACGAGATTTAACGCCTTTGAAAAAGCATTTCAAAACGTTTTAACAAACGAGAATATAAAAGCATGTTAGCGAGGTTAACGGACATATTGAAGATACTTAAGCAAAATATAATCAAACTTGTTTGAAAAGGTTAAGTCATGTAAATTAAATTCGAAAAAGTTTTAACAAACTATTAACGGCCATTTTAATATAAATACTTGGCAACCATATCGTTGTAATAATAATGAACCCGAATTGTTCCGGTATTTTTCCATTTTTAATTTCATATCACTGCGAAGGGTGCTTATTTACACTGGACCAAAATTTAATAAATTTGGTTTCAAACTGGTTGCCTCGCGTAAAACACCGATGCCCAGGATCTGCTCTACTCAAATGTATAAAATAGAAGAATAACACAGTGTAGAAATAAATTGTATAATGCGTTTAAGTATATACAAGTATATACAAAATAATTCGTAATTAATGAAAATATGTACATAAATATTATAAAATGACGTTCCTTCTGAGTAGTAGTTCAGCGTTGGTGTATTTTTGGGACGTTCCGCAACTCACACTGCACGCTGGCTTGGTCCGGTTGCTGTCCCTGGATCCTCTGAAAGAAAGTTCGAAGACGATAGGAGCGGGTAATCAGTAGCTCTGATATACCGGGACCAACAGATCTAAAACAGACTATATTTGTGCCGGCAAAGATGTCGTTTGTTATTTATAGTTGGCGGACGGACAAGTTCAATAAAAATAAAGTGTTTACGTGATGTTTATGAATAAGTTTGGATTACTCGGAATAATATAAATTGGACATTTGTACCTTACCTAAAAATCCGCCTTTAACAGCTCGAATCGCCGGTAAGCGTTGAAAGACTTTCGGTCGGTCCGGACTCAAAGCAGGCGAATCAATTTTCCTACGTCGAGGCATCTGAATTATGCCGGCGGCCTGGAGATTTCTCTTAATATTCCCGTAAGCCGTGTTTTATGTTAATTTCATTAAGAGGTTATGGCAGTAATAGCCTGGGGGAAATCAGATGGTGTGGGCAGGTAAAAATTCCAGCGGGATTGGAACCAATTCCACCAACGCCAGACAGGTCAGGAGAGATCAGAAGAGCCCAAGCTCCGGAAGGGATCTGGTGATCAGGATCGGGTTCAGGTCTCAAGACCCAAAGTGGTTTGAAGTAACTGCAGATTCACCTTTTATACTCTTCGAGTACTTTGTTATCAGACCAATTCTAGAGGGGGTTGGAGATGAAACTGCGTGGCGTACCGGTTTACTCTACGTCCGCGCATAGCTAGTAGCTGAGATCGCCTAATCGAAAATCTGACTGCTATGGAGATGTGAGTGAAGATTGTAACAGGAATTAGCTCCATTTAAATTTTTAGCAGACTATTTGTGCCTTATGTAAATTTGACATGGAGGCTAATGTTACATAGTGACGTTAAATTCTGTATAAGCAAGATTTATTGGCCTGCTCAAATGGAGTGAATGGGGTATACGTAATTGGCGTAATTGGATAATTTCTGATTAACCAAGAGTTACTAAGACACCAAGGGAATATGTAGTAATGCCTGCGCCGCGCCTGCCGAAGGAAGCCGAAGGTATTCTCAGTTGAGGAATCAGCTATGTTTATTCCAGAGTTCATACATAGTTCCTTTTCCAACTGTCAACTATAAGTCTAAATTTCTTGATTTTTAATCAAAGATACATTAATAATTACCTCATATTTATTAGTGAATTAGACAATTGATCTATTGCCAAGAAATACGTTTGATTACGTTATAAAAAATAATAAATATGGCAGGCTGTGAGAGTATGAAGAATTTCATTATCAAACCAAGTACATAAATTTCATTTTATTTGCAATCACATTGTAACGTGTCAATTTCATGACATGTCAACAGCTGAGAAATAGATGATATTACATACCTGAAGACTGGGTTGTTTTCATGGTAACAAAAATATGGAGTGGGTTGTTTTCATGCTAAAAAAATATTTGCTACAGCAAGATATCTATTATTCAGAATTCAATTGTAGCTGCGCGTCTCGGTTAGCTACTTAATCTCGCGACAGGAATGAAGCACTTCCCACATCGGTATGTAATATACTATTATTCCCTTGTGGAAGTATAAATAGTTGTATATCTAGGGAGCAAAATAATTCATTTCCTCCCTTGTGTAAAGTTGTATTAATCAAACAAAGGAGAAAATGAATCTTTGCTGCAGTGATATGAGCATATGATTTTTCCTTTGGACTCATGTTTTTACTTCAAAATTTCTAAAATTTTGCTCTAGAAATTCATTTGATGTATATCTAGTAACTCTAGATTTCTGTAACGACATTTTGTCAAATTTCCAAATCAACATACCGTTGCAAAGCTTTAGTGTGGTATCTCCCGGCGGAGGTAATAAAAATTGCCTCCCATGGTTGGAAATTGAGTTTTAGTTCTTAAAATTAGGGCGCAAAAGCTGACATTCCATATAACATTTATTTAATAATGGGTCGACAAGGGTGACTCGTTATTATGTATCAATCTTCCGCTGCCAATGACAAATGTATGAACACATCTAACCAGATGAAAGCATATACATAAGCACTTCATTAGGACATTCGCCCTATACCTTTGTTCCAGTCCTAAACGGAGACGTAACAAAAATCTCGTTAGATGGTTATAAAGTAATCTGTGAGACTGGCAGGGAATAAATTCAGAATTGATTTCAAATTGAATTCAACGTGATGTAACATGGGCAGGTGACAGCACCAGTTGTTGCGCCGCCTGTTTCCGACTCGACTAATATTAATTAGTGCGAATAGCGGGACGCCCTCGCTCTCATCGTTCTTGCCACCCTCACAACACCGAGGAACCCTGCACTGCCGTATCGCTCAGAAATACAACCGCATATAAATGTTTCTTTTAATTAAAGTCTGTTGGCTCATCTTCATCCTTCGGGAAAAATTTGGAGCGGCCAGCCCAGCGCCTGTGTCAAACAGATTAATAACACTTTTAAGCTTTACCACATTTCTGTAAACACAGATGTTCAGGATGTTTGACTTGAAGAATTTAAAGTTAGAATGAAGTTACCACTTTGCATGTGATTGACTGGTGTCGTCTGATTTCCCAGCAACAATCATTTCTTAAACACGCCGTTCCCATCAATGAAAATTCGGTATCAACAGGAAATAATTCGTGTGCCGATAGGGTGCAGCGCTGGCATTTTGTGTAAAGCGATACTCCATCACTTCCGCTCTAATCTGCGAAAGCTTGAATGCTGTGTGCAGATTACGAATTTAATCGAGTGGGTAGGCGGTTTTGTATTTCTGATAATACAAAGCTGGTATGCTAAGAACTTCCACTATTTTATTAGTGCTTTCGAGTAGCGACATTTTTAGTTGTAATGATTAAAATTATCTTTAATTCGTATCAGTGGCGCAAGAATTACTGTGGTTATAGGAGCAAACATTTTTTTGGATGTTTTAACATAACGAAGCTTTATGTTCAACTGTTCTATAAATACTGTATTATAGTATTATTTAGCGTCCATAAAGTGCCACTTTAGTCCATAGAGTAAAGTAAAACGGCCGCCTGTCAATGTCCAAAAATTATTATCAAAATAAATGTCATTTTATTCAAATCAGGACAGGAAATTATATTAACTGAAAACTACACAAATAATAAAAAGGAATTCATCTTTAATGCAGTACGGTAATAGGTAGTTATCCTTGATTTTGATGACAGTTAGCCTAGAACAAGTACACTTCGAAACTATCAAATGTTTCAATAGTAACTTGAATTTTCTAATGTGTCTAATATAAATGTTGTTGTAGATAAAAGGAAATCTTCTGCAGTGCAGTCGAACGTAAAGCTTTGCATGCAGCTCGTACATAATCAGACCATATTTAACTCGTCCTCTTTTTCGCTATGTTACGCTCGCTCTGCCATAAAATAGACTCATCCAATAAAGTCCTACATTATGTACTTGATACATACATAAATAACTATAATAGTCCAATTAAGCTTAAATGCTTTTTAATCGAGTATTGAATGGTCATAAAGATACAAACCCTGAAAGATATACTTCAGTTTTACTTTCTTTTACTTCGTAAAATATATATTAACCATGCTTTTTTGCGAATTCGAGAATTTAGCGGAGATATCCGTTTTCCTCTTCTTCTCGTTCAAAAAAGTGGTTTTCAAAGTGAAGTCTGTCTGTTAGTATGTGAGCCTCTCAATTGCTGAGTCTGTCAGTCTGTCTGTGTCGTCTCTACAGCCCAGTTGGTTTAATTGTTAGGCCTAAAAATTTATATCTTTGTTTTTAATATAAATGTGAATATCTCAGTTATTTTTGGTTAAAATGGAGTACCCGGAAGTGGTACTGTACTTATGTTTTTATGTTTTGTTAGAAAATTTTATAATTGTTTGATAAAAATTAAATTTTGCTTAAAAAATTTATAAGACATACAGTTTTTGGAAAAATCGAAAAATTTAAGTTATTATACAAAAACTTTCTTCAAATCGAATGGGAATAATAGTATATTGTAAACCTAGGCGCTAAAGTGATTATTTTCCAGGCTGAAACAAGAAATGGACAGGCGAGCTTTAGCGAGCCTGGACACTTCTTGAAGCCTGGAAGATCACTTTACCGTCTATGGTTTACACATTATTTTTCATCCTACAACACCATCCTGCAATAATTTTTTCAACATAGCTCTCATACAGGTTATTATTTTAAAATTGACAGAGCTGTCAACAATAATAAAACAATGTGCAAATGTTGGCAAATCGAATAGCGTTTGTAACTGCAGCGCCATCTACCCACAGTTAGATATAAGCTTCTACAGAAATCTATCTGATGTTTATTTTATATTAAAAATGTAACGAATACATTGCTAAAATTAAGTTTTATTGAGCAAATATTTTTATAAAAGGGGGATAGCTATTATTTAAAGCAAAAAGGTTAATTATAAACACGATTTTTTTTTTAGTTTGGTTTGACAGATTATTGCAGCGTTCCCTACTGGAAAACGTCGACATTTTTTTCTTGCCTAGCCATTGGGAGTTGTTTTGCTGGGCTAGCCTTAGAAACGCACACTTTCTCGTCTCTATGGAGATGGTAAAATTCGATTTTCTAATCAAGTAGGATGAAAAAATATTTAAAACTGTTATATATTACTTAATTATCTATAACTTATATTAAAAAGTTTTTTGTTGGTATAGTTATTAAAATTATCGCAAATTCAAACAAAAGTCGTGTGATAACCTGAGTTCATTTTTACTTCCTTTTACGATAAAGTATTGGATTCACCCCAAAAATTCAAAATTGAGTTTTCGACAGATCTTCACGTTTTAGAGTCCCCTGAACCTAAAAAACATGTTTTTCTTCATTGTGCTGTCTGTATGTGTGTCTGTGAGTGTGTCTGTCTGTGAACAGAATATCTCAAAAACGAAAAGAGGTATGGCATTGAAACTTCATATCTAAGTTTTGTGTACTATCTAGATGCGACAGCAAGCTTTTGAAGGAAATTGCCTAACCGGAAGTATAGTGTTTACTCTTGTGATTTTGCAGTGTTCTTTCGATTTTTTCAAAAACGGCTCTAACGATTTTTTAACTTAATTTTTATTACATTTTTTATGTGTATTGATGTGAGATAGGTGATTTTCCAGTTGAATACTTCTAAAATGGTTTTCTTTTGTTTTGTTTTGTTTTATTAACTCCTATTTTAAATAGAACACCCGGTATATTATTACATTTTTGAATTCAGCTTAAAATTTTAGAGAAAATTTGTCTCTTCAACTAAAGCTCTATTTTGTACCGTTTTTTGTAGAATTTGTAATTTTTGAAAATCTTTGATAAATGCTTAAGAATTCAAAATAAAATGTGTTGCTAATTATAAGATCACTGTAAAAGGAAATTGTGTGAGTGTATCACACCAGATTGTTTCCATATGGAATTGCAATCTACGGAATCACTTGACAACAATAACCGTGACTAGACTGCATTGTTAGGTTTCATGTTGACTGGTTGACACCGTAATTATTTTAAGTTGTAGTTCTGGCTTATAATAACTAAAGCTACAATTTAAAATAATGAAACGTCAACTTGTCGACATGAAACCTAACCTCACCACAAAAATAATAACCAGAAGTCTATGTATCA